>JAFBJQ010000848.1:119658-151890 GCA_016785345.1 Trinectes maculatus
TGATTAGGTTGAATAAGAGCATATAAGCGATAAAGATACATTAAAATGTTTAAAAATATTTACATTTTTTCAAATGCTTTTACAAAGTCAACCCTAAATTAATAATGGCAACATGTCTTTGGATTTCACTTAATCGCAGCATATTCGGAATAATCATCAAGCACTAAACTGAGATCAGAAAAAGCCAAATAAAACAAAAAGCTAATCTCGAGAAGATTTGGGCTGAGCGCGCACATTTTGTACAACTCACTTTAGATGCAACATCTGTGACAAGCGGAGAGCAGAAGACCTTCACAATTTGCTGTCCGTGAAATAATCACACTCCTCCCTTCAAACACTGTGTGTGAGGATTAGGGAACTAAGCAGAAATACATTTACATAACGTAAATGCATAGTTATTGCTGATCAACCACAGAATTCTTCTCCAGTTGCAGGCTGCTTTTGTTTTTGTTCAGCGACATCAAAATAAATGTTCTATCACTGTTAAAACATAAATGACATCAAACTACAAAAAATTCCCAAAAGCCTGATTCTGTCTTGTGGCCCAGAGTCAGGGGACAGGTACAGATGTAGCCCGTCATTGATCTGACCATGTGGGAGGCAGCAGCAGGACCTGGACACTGCACTCACATCTCAACAGCATAGTCAGCACAGTCCAGCCATCACACCTCGCCGCCATCTATCCACTCACTGTTTTTGTGTGCTGCAGTGCAAAATTGTGATCAATACCAGTTGAGACTGATGGATGAGGCACTTTTGCCATTGACCGCGGTGAAACTCTGGTCGGTCATGATCAAGGAGAAGTGGCAGAATAAAATCCACAGGTGTCCGGCCTCACTGATGACTGACGACAACATTCTCACCGCCCACGGCCACGCCGCTGCCTGCTGTGGTGCAGGGCTGATTTGAGGCGGCTGGACCACCGGTGGTGGTGGTGGTGCTTATAGCCAGGACATATGGTACACATAGAATTGCAGTTGCTGGCTGCTTTCCTGAGGGTACGACTTTTTACAACTGTCACACATTGTGTCTCATTGAAAGAACATTTGGCAGCAGGATCCTCGATGTGGTTTGTTGACATTGAGGTCTTATCCGTAACTCTACACTCACCAGAGAGAAAACAGCACATATCAAAAACTACAGGCGTATTTCAACTGTGCACACGCACACGTCTCCTGGAGGATGAAATCCAGGCCTGTGACGTTGCAGTGTGGGTAGTCCTCCGCCATGTGCGCACTGCTTCTGAGCTCCGGATGACTTTTGAGTGCTGTGAGTCTGGTGAGTCGTCTTCTCCAACGCCTGACATTAGTTTCACCTCTGTGACTCAGCGCAGGCTGCTGCTGCCCCGCTCGACATTCTGCTGCGCAACAAACCAACCAGCCTACCAGCTCGCCCTCATCAGCAGAAGCTCTTTGTGTTTATCTGTCAGTCTATCCCACTTGCATCCTCCCAGTCTTTCTTTTATTACTTTGATGGGTTTAGTCTGCTGCCCTGCGGCCTCGTATCGCTGTCGAGGGAACGCTGTTCTGTTTAGTGCAATAGGTGCAGTGGGTATAAGCCACTGTACAGTGCCATTAAAATAATTGGAGATGCGTCTGGTCCATACACACTGCTTTGGTTTAAATTGACACCCAGCACAGCTAACTGTCACGTTTGTCTGTACATAATCCACTATTTGCTAACAAGGAGATTCTATGAGACTTAGAATATGATGTACTGTAATTTGTGTCACTTCTTTTTTACTGGATTGTCTTATATAAACCCAGGTGCTACATAATTAACGCTGGCTCAGCAGTTTTATGATTTAGGGCCCTGTTAAAAAGCATGAACTCAGTAAAGTATATATCAGCGGGTGTACAGATAGTTTGACACTTACATTTACCCTTTGCCATTTGAATTGTGTCTGATTTCTCAGTGTTACCATTTAATGCCTTTTAAAACAATGCGGTATATTATATAATGTACTTACCCTCTGCTAACAAAGCCAAAGTGCAATGTTCCACACTTTATAGATGCAAAACCTGGCTGTGGCTCAACGTGTCCACAGCCAGTGGTGATGCAAAAAGGTAATGAGCAACATAGCAGCTACTGTCTGGTCTTTGAAGGTCCCAGCACAGTCAGGTACTTCCATGACCTAAATGATATTTGTTCATAAAGTTTATTCCAATTTAGTTGTGTAATAGTGTAATCAATGCAAACACTGGCTACCTGTTGATAACTATGTGCTGTGCTTATTCTAGCCTCTGTATTTACTGCACTGAGAAACACTGTCAGTTTTAAAAACTGTTGTTGTGGGTGTCACGGTGTTGTGGACGTCTGTCTTACAGACTCTGTGACTGCATTGTGCAGAATCAAACTATGTGCACAATAGCTTAAGATTTTTCGATTCCCTCTCTGACATTGGAAATATAACGCACCAGCGTAAACCTTGATTAAATTGAGGGTTACATACACGCCTCTGCTGATTACAAAAGAGGCAGGCTACAGTTCTCAACTGAGATGGAAAAGTGAAGTGGTAGAATCGTTCGAATAGCTTTGTGTAGAGGCACCGATCCACGAGCCAGAAGCCACTGGTCTTGATCGACCATAATGTTTTTATGCAAAGGCACAAATTTCAGCCCACTGACATCTGGGACATGGCCACAATAGAACAATAGGGGTTTCTGCTGTGTGAACCTCAAAGAGATCAGGTCCCTCACACCTGTGGACCCGCGTGACCAAGGTATGTTCAGCGTCTGCAACGAGGAACAGCATTTTGCTGTATTTCACTTTCAGCAGGGTGAACTTCAGGGGCCATTTCACAGCGGACAACACGCTGATCTCAAGTCAGGGTTAAGAGAAGCGGTATGGACAGGAAGTCAGTTGGAGGGGTTTTGGAACAAATTAGCTGCAGCCTCTTTTTCTCAGCACAGTCTGGCCTGACAGTAATTACTGCTCTGAGTGACCGTATGGTGTATGCACTCAGGATTGTTTGTACAATACCTGTGCAGAGAGTGAGGCTGGCAGCCTGGATAAAGCCTGAGGTGAGGTCCCTCGGAGGGAAATGTGGGTGGAGGGTCACGCCACTACAGAGGCAACTTTCTGAATTAAAGCCACTTCACTGAGAGGAGTCCAGTTCAGCACACAATTTCATTTTCATAAAAAGAATCTGAGAAGCCAATGCATTCCTCCTCTAGCTATAGATTACCTCACTTTAAAGTCAGACTGCATGAGGAAGTGCTTTTCTCTGACTTTGTTCACCCCGTTTTTAAAGCTGCATTAAGGCCAATAAGCAGAAAATAGCAGATGAAAGTCAATATTTTATCTTCCAAAGAACTACATGATGAAATAATGGAATCATTTGCCATCCCTGGACAATTGTACGTGCTCAGTTCATGCACAACAGAAAATTCAACCTAATGTTGAAATACTTTTAAAAATGTATTGTATATAATGTCATTTTGCCACAGTTCAGCAGTGTGCGTGGCCGGTTAATGCTTGTCCAATCATATGCATTTATGCAAACTACAATACGGGCTCGTCCAGTTGGTTTCCTCGATAGTGACAATGTCTTTACTAATTGCATGTATTTATGCAAATGAAGCTCAAGTCAAGTTCAGTCAGCGTCTTGGTTCAACAGTTACACTGGGTGAAGACATTGAGGACACACATCTGGTGACCCACCATATGTTCAGCATGACAACAGCTGCAGTACCATATTCATTACGTACCCATACAGATGCACCACAAGAGTGGATGTGGGAGGTTTATAGGTAATCATCATGTCTGTAGCAGAAATGTGCACAGTTCAAATGAAGACCATCCATAGTGTATAGAGTTCTACCTACATGCTGAAGACAGTCAAAACCCTCTATTTCCAGCCTGTCCACTGTCCCACCAGTGCAAGGACAGTTTGATTACAGCAGACTGGTAAATGTGTTTGTAAGTGTGTGTACATACAGAACAAAACAATAGAGCTCTTCTATGTTACTGATTATTATAGAACAGATCAGACTGGCACCGGTGGCATCAGTTATCTGATTTAACAGTGCAAAGGAGGGAACTGACATCATTTTAATCCCGTATTATCCCCTTTAATGAGTTCTTGGACTGCCTTAATAAATGTCATATCTCTGTTGGTTTTTAATAGAGAGAGAGAGAATCTGCGTGGGGGAAAGAGGACAGGACGAACACGCTGCTTTCCTCCAGCAGCTCACAGCTAACAGAGCGCAACTGTTCAGTGGATACAAGTAATAAATGACATAACAGATGGGAAACTCAGTCGGGACAAAGAAACTGTCCGGCGCCAGCAGCAGCTGGCATGCAACATATTGCACAATGAACAGACCGACCAGATAAAACCTATAGCAGTAAAGCTGCAGTGTGACCTGAGTTGCATCTCTGCTGAGTTCACTGAGGAACTGATCTCAGAAACATCCCACTACCTAAATGTGACCGCTGTGGTGGCATTGTTTTCGGCATGTCGTTTATGCTTTTTATGCTGCTCTCATACAACATTCCTCCACTGGATCTCCTTGAGGATATGGAGCAGTTTGGGGCGAGGGCAGCAGCAGCATACAAATCCAATGCACCTACCTCTGAAACATTTCTTCACGCAGGCTCTCCAGGGTGGAGCTGCACTCCGGCAAGAAGGATTTTAATCTGGTCTCACAGCTCTGCGTACTACTGCAACTTGCAGCTTTATCCAGTTCACTCATACATGTTTGATCAGTTATGTACATTTTGTGCTGCGAGATTTCAGTCACTTATGGAGAGATCTTCATCTTGGGGCAATTCCCAGATGATATTTGCATATGTCCTCTCTGTCTCAGTTTATCTGCTGCATAAATAGATCAGAGCTGAGGCCAATGTTGAGATGAGTACTTGAACTTTTTTTTGCCGATTTCCCTGTTCAAAGGGAAGTTTGATAGTTAAATGTTATCATCGCTGCTTCTCTGCTTCTCTTCCACACCAGACAATGCAGGTAATCAGAGGATCACCCCATCTCAGTGAGAGTTTCTGCTCAACCTGAGGAACTGTTCAAATCCAAAACAACCCCAGAGTCACTGCTACAAATGAAAAGTTGAGTGGAAGATCGACTGGTGGATTGATGTGGGATTGACATTCTCCATGCTGAGCCAGCTGGAACTGGTCGACATCAGATGAGGATGTCGGATTCACCGTGAAGATATTCTGGACATGACCAAGTGAAGGAAAAACCTGGGGCACAGTCAGAGCAGGGATAACGTATCCTACACAGCCTCAGCCTCAGGGTCCCAGAGGGAGTTTAAAATGTAGCATGGGAGATGGAGTCAGGCTCTTTCCTATACAGCAGAAAATAGAGCGATGGATGGAATTTCAAAAATTCAGAATTTAGTCTGAATGCCTACAACAGTAAAAGTTTGTGCCTTGGTTCAATATTGACAAAGGCAAGATGATATGAAGCAGACAAATATTCAATATTTAACCTAAAACCACAATTGATTGTGATTAAATTTGGTTTAGTGAGCGTTCTTCATGCAGCAAATTCCCTTCACAATTCCCAAGGCAAAACATGTTAGTAACATGTAAAGCTATTTTGATATGAAAATCTTCTCCCAAAAACGACGACTGAATTTAAATCTGTCTTTTCAAAACATGTCGAGATAAAGTGCGGTACGTTTTTCTCTCGTGAAATTAAACCTAATCCGTGAATAGATTGGGTGCACACCCTCTGACACGCTGTCTATGGCAGCTGAGAGTACAAGCAATGAAAAGCATCAGCCAGCGGTGACCACGAGCTGGAACTGACAACAGAAAATCCCGTCCTCCAGTCACTTGAGCCATCTTTCCCGGGCACCTCAATCATGTTTTCCTATTAGGCTGTGGGACTCTCGCAGAATATTCATGTGTGAATGTAATCACATGTAGAAAATGAACAGGACAAACGGCAGGGGGATTTGCATATCTTGCAGTTGACAGATGTGAAACCTTATCATGTCAGGATACAAGCTGAATTATTACAACACAGACAAATGGACCCAGAAGGGAGGTATCATGTGATGTGTGATCCTGTTTACAATTTTGACATGTATGCACCATCAGCTTTGGAGTGTGATGACTACTAACCGTGCAATTATTTTTTTTTTATTATTATTCATCTTTTAATGAAGGCTACACTGATTGTAGACTTGTACACTGTGATTACAGCTGCTGTTTGAGATGTACTGATTATAAGTCACTTTGCATGAGAGTCTTGCTTAGTGACTACAATGTAAATATGAATTAGCGTCAGGGCTAAGGATGCCAACAAGAGGGCCAGAGCTATGAAGGAGCTTCTCCTTGGAAACTGAACTGACATGTTCATTTCCAAAACCTTTTACTGCATATTCATCCTGACACCACATCCCCACTGTGAAGTGATGTGATCTCCCTGTCTGAATATGTGAGTATGTATATGTGAATATGTGTGCTGTGCATGAATATGTTTTTCGTGCAAAGCCGAGGATGCTGCTGCTCACCGCGTGTGCACAAGTGCATACATGTGCATGTTTCATAATGTTAAGGGTATGAAGCTGATTGAGTTGACCACTCACACTCGCCATCAACCCACAGCCAGAGTCTCAGTCTGACCTGGAGAGGGTTACAGGGCACACAGATATGTCGATTACAGTTACATAACCATTAAGCGCCAACAGCAAATAAATGTTATTGGACGTCACCTTGGATTTTCTAAAAATCTATTTCATCAATGTAGAAATCACCTCAAGGCTTGATTGGCATGAAATTTAATGTGGATGCTCAGCTTCGTCAACATTTTTTTCATTTCCTTGAATTCCATTTTCTTCGTTGTGAACATTCATTGATTTGTACAACACAACACATGACCTTTTCTTTGAAGGTAATGTCGTCCTTATAAAATAATCCACTCAGGCTTAATAGATTGCATTGGATGACTATTAGTGTTTTTTTTAATCCTGTGAAACTAGAGTTTGTGAACCAAGCCCTGAATCATTTTTCTATAGTGTAATGCAAAATGCATCCACTTATCACATTTTCTGAAATGAAGCAATTTACCAGACACAATTCTAAAATACTATTTTCAAAACAGTTTAAAAACACATTCGGAAATCTGTGATGGCAAATTTCATGCATTTCTGCAGCAAGTATATTGAAATATATAGAAAATCTGAGCATTTTATTTACCACAGAGTTAAAGTAGTAATTCCACACACACACAGCTGAGAGCAATTTCAGCTGAGAGCCAACACAGGTGTCCTGACTTTACCCTCGTTACCAAACAGACAATAGGCGGCAGCTTTGGAATGGTTTGGGTTTTTTGTGGTGGAACATGGTTAATGGAAGACGAGCTGCTGGGGAAACAAGAGCAGTTATGATAGGCAGCATAGTGGGAGGTCAAAGGAGAGAAGCACCCAGAGCAGTGATGTATGATCATGAAGGTTTCCATTTACTGAGTGGTGTGTAGTCTTCAACATTTGCACCAATATTACAAATATTCTAACAAGCAGCTGTGGAGATGTGTGCCCTCCACTGAACTGTGTGTATTAGAGTACCGTATAGTTTACATATGCTGACATTTTGAAATATACTGATACAGTAGGATCTGAGTGTTGCCCCCAATAGAAAAGAGATGGGAAATATTTTCAAATGCACAGGAAACTGCCATTTTTGACGTTTTGATGGTAACTGGGAGCAATGCAAAGAAACATTGGGAAATTTGGGATAGTGCTGGCAGACAATCTCACTTTTGGGAATGTGAATGTGACTCTTAGAGAAACATAAAACAGCAACAGAAGACTATAAGATATAAAGCAAACAGCACATTCATTTGTCTCTGCAGATGAAGCTGGATTTAACCAGGCCACAACACGCCACAGGGGGGAAATGAGCTTGGACAGAAAGTGAATGTGGATATCCCATGCTGGAGAGTGAACACCACACTGTGTGGAGCACTGTTCACTGATGGTTGCCAGTTACATAAAGTATCACTATTGGCTCCTACAGTACAGGGAAGCAGATGACCTGTGTAATCGACTTGTGCGACTGGGGAAAAGATGTTGAGAGGTAAGAAACTCTCTGTTTCTTTCTTTGTTGTGTGGGATAATGTTAAATTTCACCACTCTTCTGCCGTCATGCTCTGCTTGCTGTATGTTCCACAATGTCGGTGCTCGTCCTGCCTCCATACTCCCACTTCCCGGTGGAGTTTTTATTTCCCATGGAGTTGGTAGGACTGCCATCCTCTTCAGCAGATGGCCTAAGTGGATGCTGTAAATGCCGGTTGAGGAGACACTCCTGAAGTCTGTCAGGGTTGTCTGTCAGACACTCCAGATTACACTGTCCAAAATGTTCTGCCAGAGAGGAATTAATTTGTTCTGTCAATAAGAACGCGTGGCCAAATGCAAAGGAGACACAGGACTGGAGCCTGACTGAACAGCCTGAGTAAAAAGCTATGATTTATTGTTTGTTTTTTTGGTCTATTTCCATTTCTGATTTTGTGCAGCTGTATGCATGGATATAAAACATAAAGGATGTTAAAGGAAACTGCTGTGTTTGAGTCATTGCTGCATATATTTTAGTTCAGTCAGTCATGTTAAAAGATGCTCTTCTGAAACATTCTGAAAAGCTGTCTATGATGATGATGATGTCTAGAATGAAATACTGATTTATGTGAAAATCCGTTAGAAGTTCAAAGATGAAAATGCATCATTTATGTAATGCTCCCTAATGTCTGTAGTTTTAATGCAGTGCAGAGTGAGAGAGACAGTGTTTGCACAGTGAAAATGATCTCCAGTGTAATGGCTGAAAAAAAAAAGATGATTGCTGGGTAAAGATTTATGTTGAAAGTATTGAAAGGACTGCATGAAAAGTATTGTTGTGAACAAAACAGATGTTTTTAGCTATTAAAAAGCTGTAAGTTACTGTAACTGTATTTCAGATTCAGTTCAGCCTTAAATCTCAAAGCCCCTGGATCAAAAGAATCATATTTACATGGGTATATAGCATAATCTACAGTAATGCCGCGTATGCAAATTGTACAAAGCCTCAGTGGCTTCAGCATAAGCTGCGCTAAATGTGACAAAATGCCTCAGATGATGTTACTGCATGGAGTCTGTGTCAGCAGGCGCCGCAGACGGCAAGTTTGAAAATGAAAGAATGTGGAGGCCTGCTGAGGCAGCACCTTAAAGCTCCATGAGGTGCCACGAGCACAACACACCTGAGTGTCTGACGGTGCGGTTTGACATAGAAGAGAAATGTATGGAGTCTAAGGACTTTTCAGATGTTGACAGTTTGAGGGGGGGATTAGAGGGAAGGCCTCTCCTTTTTACCAAAACGACTGAGAAATCATCCCCCCTTTATAACTCGCCAATTCCACCATCCCCTCTCAGCCTCCCTCCATCCACAGTGATGTGCACTGTAAAGAGAATAGAATCCTGCTCTTTTCATTTTCGCGTGTTATTTTGTCTGTGGAAATTATTTATTTCTCATAATCAGGTTCAGGATTTTCACAGATTTGCCTTTTTTTTTATGACAGCAATTTAAAGTGACCGTTTAAAGCTGTGTTCTTTACCCATTTGACACATTGTTCATTGTAGCAGGATTTAAATGCCAATTTATTGCTTGGGGTCATGTGAGTTAAAGTGGTCTCGCTTGTTGTGTTGGGAGAGAAAGGCCTGAAGAAAAGAAAGCCCTTGGGAAACACAGTTCATTACATAGAATGTGAAAATGCTTTCAGTTATCACTATAATACAGTCATAAAAAAAGACCATGTTAATTTGGAGTTAACTGGATGAAATGGGATTATATAACTAGAAATGTCACATCCCATGCACATTCCATCTACACACTCGTCTGTTCTCCAGCTCCACCATAAAAACTGACCAATCACTTTTCAGCCTACTACAGCAATTAAAGATATGTTTTCACCTAAAACCTTTTTTGGTTTTAATGTGGTTTTAACCACGTCAGCTGATTGCATATATTTTAAATATTTTTATCTAGTTCTTTATAGCAATTACGTTCCTTTGTGCTTAATCAGTGTTGATTAAACACAAAATCACCCTCTCTTGTATTAATATTCAATCAAATGTTTCATCAGCAAATAAGGAAATTAAGCCTTTATCAGATCTTCTTTCAAAGTCAATTTAAAAACAAATTTATTTATTTATTTATTTATTTATTTGAGACGGAATAAGCCTATTTCTGCAGAGAAAAGATGAAGCTATCGCAAAGACATCAGATCTACAGCCCAGGCTGACAGGGCTGTGGGGCCTCCTGCAGTGTGGAAGTACATGTTAGTGTCTGATCACCTGCAGAGAGAGAGTGTTTATGCAGAAATGAAACAGTCTTACAGTTAAAGCAGGGAAATGCCTTTTCATGCTGACTCTATTTGATGATCTCTACTCGATCACTCCTTTCCTTCAACCAGCCAACGTTGACCACAACCTCTGCGAGCCAGTGCTCGGCTTACAACTGGCTCCTTTCATCTCCAGTTTCATCAGAGCCTGGTGCGACCCAGTCGTTCCTGTGTATCTCAGAGGGATACATATTCCAGTTATACGTTTTATAATCCTGTAGTCAAAATACTTGCAGCTTAGCTGCCTGAAACAAATCAGGCACCAGCCTACAGCCTGATACTGTGATAACAACAGATCTCTTATCTGAGATCAGCTGAAGGAAGATATATATATACGTGTGTGTGTGTGTGTGTGTGTGTGTGTGTGTATATATATATATATATATATATATACTCCTGCAGTGTGGAAGTACATGTTAGTGTCTGATCACCTGCAGAGAGAGAGTGTTTATGCAGAAATGAAACAGTCTTACAGTTAAAGCAGGGAAATGCCTTTTCATGCTGACTCTATTTGATGATCTCTACTCGATCACTCCTTTCGTTCAACCAGCCAACGTTGACCACAACCTCTGCGAGCCAGTGCTCGGCTTACAACTGGCTGCTTTCATCTCCAGTTTCATCAGAGCCTGGTGCGACTCAGTCGTTCCTGTGTATCTCAGAGGGATACATATTCCAGTTATACGTTTTATAATCCTATAGTCAAAATACTTGCAGCTTAGCTGCCTGAAACAAATCAGGCACCAGCCTACAGCCCGATACTGTGATAACAACAGATCTCTTATCTGAGATCAGCTGAAGGAAGATATATATATACGTGTGTGTGTGTGTGTGTGTGTGTGTGTGTGTATATATATATATATATATATATATAGCAGTTTCACAGTTTCCATGAGATGTGTGTTTATGTGCAGTGATGCCAACTTAGCAACCCAGTCTTGGATTTTGATTAGATGATTGATTAAGCTGTGTTGAAAGAAACAGGCCTTTGCTGTTGCGTCGGATCAGACAATGTTGTTCCGACGTTTAAACCACACACTGCGTGTATGTTTGTTATTTTGTTTGGAGAACATCTTTTCAAACCACTCTGCCTCCGTACTCAGTCTGTTCGACAGGTATATTCCACCAAGTCTGTCAGGAGAGGAAATTGCCAAATACACAATGTCCAACAGAGGCAATAACACAACACAGAAACAGTCTAGCTAGTATGTGTTTTTTTAATTCTGTGACTCGTTGATCCTGCCTCCACTGCTACAACGCAGTCTTGAAAGACTGAAGAGACTTGACTTTACCTACATGTATTTATGTATTTTTTTCACTGACGTATTGTTTAAAAGTGATGTCAGGGCATGATATCTGTCGTAGTTCTTTGTTTTGCCAGAGGGAAAAGAAATGAATCACGTCTGATCCAGGAAGCTCTCATAGCGACATCTCTCTTTTTTTCCTTTCTTGGATGTAAAGAAAGTTTTGTAGACTATAGAATAAAGTCACGCGTATAGAAATTTTGCCATTATTTTCATATGAACTCTGGACAATGTTCAGATCGTTGCAAAAGATCTTTTTTTTTCATGGAACATGCATAATAGAAAACACCATCAGCACAACCATTTGCTTGCTGTGAATTAAGCTGCTCTGTTCACAGATGGGCTCATCTGAACATTCCGTTGTTGAGTTTTACTGTGGAGCTCCCAGTCTGAGTAATGTCTGACTGCACTGATTCCGACATTTACCTTATCATATACAGCTCCTCCATGTACAGCAAGTGTAGAAGCAAGATCCCCAGCCCCGTCTTATAAGCTTTTTATGGTGTTCAGCTCATACTGTTGGTGTTTAGTTTCATTTACTTGACCATTTCAATTTTTTTTAATATAGAGTAGAAGCCATTTGTTGCCACTGACTCTCTGCTATTTCCACTGATGGCTTCCTCATCTGCCTGGAGATTAACTGTCTAATTTCCCTGGCGAGGACGTGAAGGGGAGCAGCATTTCCATGCACATACCAAAAAGCAAACTGCGAGGGTTTTTTTTTTTTGAGATACTTTCGAATCTTGCGGCAGCAAAGTGTGAAATCTGAGGGTGTCAAACAGAGAGGTGTTATTTTTTTTTTTTCCATGCAATTGTGTGAGTCATCCTCTACAGTCTTTCTGCACCGCTCCATATCAGAGGAGGCAGGATCAGTGAGTCGTAGTAGTGAGAGATCAAGGGTTATAGCACATTTCATCAAAGTGATAATTTATAACTTTACTCTAATTATGAAATGTCATTACCCCCTACTGATATTATTCACCGGTCGTCCAACCTGTGGCTTTTTCATATCTCTGCACCCAAGTACAAATCCTCTGCTGCAGAGGAAACGATGCTGCTTGCAGCCACAAACATAAAATAGCAGGTCGCTGTCTCCCACTGAAGATCGTTGCTGACAATTCCTTGTTTATTAAGTGACACACAGGCTGTCTGCACCCTCCAAGGCCAAGAGTGGCATTAGCAGTGGCTGTGCTACTGTGCTAAATTGGCAGCAAGAGGGAGAATATTTGGTTTAATGAAATTGCCTGAGATGTGTGATGTATTATTATGCTGTGGTTAAAGCGTTACACTGCAAATGATATGCATGAGTGTGAGATCTACATTAGTGTCATCTTCGCACGCAATTACTCATGTCGCATTGTTGAGTTCATTTTGAGGATTTTGTGTTTGCCACAGAAAAGGCACCGTTTGCGTGTCCCCCCCATTGTTAGATGAAGTGGAAGTCAAATATGTTGTGTGTCTCATCAACAATGACAATACTGACACAATGACAGTACAGTACAAGCACTGGCTGTCTATTGGCAGCGTGGGAGGTTCATCCTGCTGCTAAATATAGGACAAGTGGGTCAATTACACTAAATAATGTTAATTTGTAGCATTGTAGGGTAAAAAAAAATCTGCAAAATTGTTCCAGTGAAAGGTTTCTGTCCAGTGATTATCATGTCCATCATGCAGAACATTAAATGCATCGTGCTAAAAACAATTTAACTTCAGCTCATCTGCTTTTGATGATGTAACTCAAACGTGTGCAAACAATTGAGCTGTTTTGTGTCACCACATTGAAAGATGAGGATCTCTTCACCAAACCGCTGTTGGTGTGTTGATGCTGCGCTGTGGTCAAGTGCCTCCAAAACCAGTTGAAAGCAAAGATAAACACAATGAATCCAATTAAGCACGCTCTCTCATTTTTATTCACGTTGTCAACATTCAGTTTCAGTCAGTGAGTGACCTCAGCTTTTCTCTCTCTTTCCTGTCTTTCCTTCATTCTGCTTTCCAGCAGGTGAAACCTCCCTGACTTGGACCGAGATCATATGCATAACTGCTATTGTTTGGGCCTCTTTTCTTTTCAGTCAATGGCCTGCTTCATTGGGGAACATGAACAAAGGGCTACAAAATATCATGGCACAATATTTGCAATACAAATCCATGACAGCTGGAAAAAAAAGGACCCATTGTTGTTTAATGTAAATGTGATCAGAGGGAGCAGAGCAATGCAAAACGGCGATAACAAGCAGGCTGCGTTCAGATAAAAAGGTGACATCAAGTTGTGTCCTGTTTGATACTGTATCTATCAGTGCACCACTTCCCAGGACCTAATTCACAAACTGAAAATATTTGCACATCCTAATGTAAATTTCATAATATCATGTGTTATCATTTGAATCGAAAAAATCTAATTAGTGCTGAACTTCTTATCTTTTACTGTACAAACAAACACTTTCTTAGGATTCTTTAATTTGTATTAAAAAGGAGTAGACAGTGACATGTGGTGTAGACCTGTGACCACACAGCTGGATGTGTGCCATCAGCTGTCACTGCCACCATAGGTACTGGGAATCTCTTTACCTAGGGCCCGGGGCCCTTTCATAATCTTGATGGCACTTGGATCAGCAGATGGGGAACACTCACAGCATTGTGGAAGAGTGGGCGAGAGATCGTGTACTGTACATACCCGGAGAATCCTTTTGTGATCCTTTTAGGGATAACAGTCTGAGACTATCTTCATATGTATGGTATGAGTGGCACTGGGAGACAGAGGAGGGCCTGGAGCAACCACTCATCCTATTATCACTTTGTCACTCTAAGACTGAATGTACTGCTATTTGACATAAAGAAGCCAGGTTTCCAATCTGTCTCTCTAATTATACCTGCAAATGTCAAACTTCATACTTTTGGACAGTATAGACACTGGGATATGGGTTGTCATAGTAACGGCTACGTAAGTGCACAGTCAGACAGTAAGAGCATGAACTCCAACTGTAACAGAAATCTCATGTGGTTGTTGTGGAGACAGGTCAAACTAAAACCTCTGACAGACAAAAGATGCAAGAAAAAAGTATGAACCCAGATAAAAGTAGTCTTATCCATGACTTGTGTGTTAAACTCCTCCTCTCTTGCAGAGACGATGATGACGGTGTCATAAATAGACACCGCTCACGTCAGCTGGTCAGTTTAAGTAACAGCTTGAGGTTCTTTAGGAGGTGAGTAATGCAAGCCAAACTCAGTGGAGCCGCAAAGTCAATGATTATAATGTGTGTTTGTGTTCGTATGAGTGAGAGCATGAGTAATGTTGATGCCCTGTTTGTAATATATAATAATAAAATTTGATTACTTCCCAAAAGCACTAATTAAGCATAATTAAGTCAATAATAATAATAATAATAATAATAATAATAATACAGAGAAAAAGGCATCAGAATGAAGAAGAACTTTCTGCTTTGTGTTGCTGATAATAGGCAACAGCTCTATTGATTCTGAGAATGTGTGCTGTCACCTCGCAGGTCACTTGAAGCATTTAAATGACGAGGTCGGTTATTTTAAGTCCAAAGTGCACATTCTGATGCGTCTAATTGGTTTGTTTTTAGGAGTGTAAAAGTCTGTGCTGTATGGACACATCTGCATGAGCTTAACATTTTCTCTCAAGCAAAACAAATGTCAAATAAAATGATGAATCCTGCTCATTATTCCGATTGGAGCTGTTCCTTCATGCTTGCAAATCAATAACCATAAACCAGTTGACTCGTGTGAGAGCGGAGCGAGGGCGACCAGTGGCCTGTGTCAGTGAGCATCGAAATCTCAAGATGGAAGCAGTAGCCAATGCTGTCCTTTGAAGCTTGTGCTTGTGAAGGTCATTTAGGCTGCATGAGTTGTGTTCAGCCTCTGCAAAGCACCACTGCCCACACAAAGGTCAGGAGTGCTACACAAATGACACAAAGCCAGAGTGTCGCTTGTATTAACAAACATGGAAAAGCCCTATAAGGAACTTTTAATTTAATGATAGTAATAATGTGAAATTCCTGATCCACAAATTATTTCTTTACACAATCTAAGTCACACTGTGACACTTAGGTGCCTGATTGTGTCAATATGTTGTTAGTATTTGCATACACTGGTGTCGACTTGGCAGGTTGTGGACATTGTGAGGAAAACAGAAGCAGTAAGAGATGCTGCTCTTTTCGTGTGCAGTGGAGCAGGTCTAGTGGCAGGTGTGGGGTGGTTGTGGTGCTCATGTCCTGCTCTTAGAGCCCCCACACTTTCAAAATTGCTTCCCCACCTCTGCACCAGGTACTTTGGAAACGTGTGAGATTATTGCTTCAAGCTGCAGTTCTACTGTCCAGAGATTTGATGGCGTCCTTCGATAAGAACCATCACCTTGTCTCTGCTCCTGCGCCGCGTCACCGCGAGCAAACCTGAGTGACTGTGGGGCAGTTCGCTTGTCAGGAGCGAACAACCCCGACGTGTGAGTGGTCAGATGAGGTGCCAGCCTGCACCCACAGATCAGCAACAATGTGCAGTGACAACAGGCAGGTGCAGATTGACTGCTGCTGTAATTGGCTTTGACAGCGCAGGAACACAAGAGTGTGCTTCGGTCTGTGTTTGCAGACCAGCTGTGGTCAGTCCTCACCTGGCACCCTCCTGCGCCGCCGCCGCAGCCTTATGAGAAACTGACATAAGCAAGTTGTGCAATTTGCTCGCACCCACACACACATACACACTTCACATTGCAGGCCTTTGCACACACACACACACACACACACACACGCAGTGCAATCAGTGGAAGGATTCAGACTAAATTTTCAATCCTCTAATCACTGATATAAATCCAGGTAAAGCTTGAAGGGCAGTTGCATTGAAAATTTTTAAAAAAAAAATAAATTCTGTTTCTTTTTTTTATTTGAATGATTGTTTTGTTTGTGTGGTCAGTTTGTCTTTTCTTTTCTTGATCATCAGCATTCAGGCTGAGAGTTTTTACTTTGAAAAAAATTACCTCTGTCATTTACCAACTTGCGCCCTGCATACTGAGTCAGATAGATGTGTTTTATTCACCATGACCATGAACTGACAGCCAGAGGAGACCGTCCTGACACACATATTAATCCACTTTTTTAATTTTTTTTTTCCAGTGGCGGAAAGTGCGCATTTCAGTCTGAAGTCTAAATTTTTAAAACGTGAGGGACAGAATTGGGGAGGTGAGAGTGGCTCAGTGTCTGTCCTTCCAATGATTATATGCTAATAAGGTGAAAGCAGCTAAAGTCAGAGTCTCATATTAGAATCTTAGAAGTATGAAATGAAAAACAAAAATGGATACAACAAAGTACAAAATCCCCCGTAACTGCAGTGAGTGCTTTTGGCAGATGATGTTTAAATAATTGCTGTTGTCCTCTGCTATGAAGCTGTCTACCACAGCTTTAAAGAAACTAGAGTATATTCTTACATTTAGTGCGCAGACCATCAAATTAAGTAAATGTCAACACCGCTGTGTACGACTTTAAATTTCAAATTTGGCAGAAGAAGAAGCAATCATATAATCATCCTGATCCACATAGCGACTTTCATTCTTCACCTAATGTTTTGTGCATTGTTATCCCGTTGCATAACAAGTCTTCTGTGTCCATCAGCATGATAAATGGTGTTGCATTCTAAATCTGAGTCTGGCAGTCAATTACAAAGAATTAAGTAGCCTTTCCTTTACAGGTCAGTGTATTTACTGTCATTTCAAACGCAGGCTTGCGAGTGCAGAAGGCAGCCCATTATCCTGCACTGCAGCAACCTGCTCTTTACTGTCACTGCTCTCTTAAGACAGGAAAAACAGTCAAGGTGGGAGAATAGAAAACAAGAAGCCGTTCTACACTGGTGACTGTGTGCAAGACACAGTGCTGAACGTCTGATGACTTTGACCATCAAAAACACTCCTGTTGTTTTGGACGAGGAACATTAACATTATGCTGCATGTATAGTTTAGTAATTCAATAGATTACACAACTGCTTTAGGAAATAGCCAATTTAAGGCAACCTCCCCAGTTCAGTTTATATTTGATAGTGTTGGATTCATCAGGTGTGTGATTTATTTTCTGACTGTACCGTATTTATATGAAAATTATTTGGGTGTTTTTCTTTAAAGATTCATGTTCATGTAAAAGTTACAATTATCTGGAAAATAACACAAAAAAAAACTTCTGACTGTATAAGGTGTAAGTGTAAATGTCTGCATGGACGTTTTTTAAATAATGCACCGAGTTCATGCACTCTCTGATATCTTAAACATATTAGGTGAATATGGAACCGAATTTGAACATATGGGTTGCTCACTCATGCACACACATGCGTGCACTCGCACTCACACTTGGACCTGCACCACAAATAATTTAACACAATGGATGGAGTCATCCCAGCCACGTCGCGTGGGACGGCTAGCTTTTGGCAGCCCGTGGTGTGAACCTGCGACAAGACAAAGTGACGAGTCACAGTGAAACGCAGCATTCAATGGAGGCAGAATCAATGGGGCGTACGCAGAGAGATATGTACATGTTCACTTTGAAATGTACAAGGCGGGTGCTCTCATACACAGTTCCTTTGATGCTGGTTGCCTTAAGAGGCATGCGTTTACCTTCTAGCAGTATGACAGAACCTCATTACATGAAGCTGCCTTCAGAAAAATAGTGGAAAGGAACTGGTTTGGCTGTCACTCTGACACTTGCCAGATAACCTCTCTGCATGTTAATATGCTACAAGCCCATCACTGCAGGAAGAGGCTCAGGCTAATATCAGCCGCCCTCGCTGCGATTGGCCGCTGGAGGTGACCGTGGGAGGAAGTTGATATTTCTGGACACACCACATAAATCGGATTAACTCATAATTGACATGTTTACCAGGGTATTTTTAGCCTCTAATTTGATTGGAAAGTAGGGAACAAGGCCACATTCATGGTCCAATTACAACTGAGGATGTAACTGTCGGGTACACATGTGCCCACGCACTGCCTCACAAATCTGATTTACATCGCTCTGTGCTTGAAATTAACTGAGGGTGACATTGATAATGGTGCAGGTAATTGAAATGTGTCTGGCAGCTGCGGTTAAACGACCACTTCTCGGAAAATCATGTTGAATGTAAAAATGTAGAAAATAACTCAATAGCAGCAAATGGAATA
The DNA here is from genome assembly GCA_016785345.1 of Trinectes maculatus. Classification (NCBI taxonomy): domain Eukaryota; kingdom Metazoa; phylum Chordata; class Actinopteri; order Pleuronectiformes; family Achiridae; genus Trinectes; species Trinectes maculatus. The sequence continues at coordinate 138,443 of JAFBJQ010000848.1, forward strand.
AGTCACATACTGGGGCCGAAGGAGGGGGGATTTGTATTTTGTTGTCCCAGCACATTCAGGAAATATTGAATTTCTTTGGCTTGCTGTGCTATCTGGGTTCACATAGTCCCCCTCTGTGACTGTGTGACTGTGTGACAGAGAGTCAGAGATGTGCCTGTCACTCAGTTTACTGTATCAGCTGTACAGAGTTTGTCACTAGTTATTTGTCACTGCTTGTGTTTACCGCCCTGCTCGTCTTCTTTTTCCAGCTGAATGTCGATCAAAGGTCACTTTCAAATTGGACAGCCAATGTGGAGCTTTTTACTGCTAGTAGCACTATGAGGCGATTTTTTTTTCAGCACTTACACAGGAACATCAGCAAAGAGTCACTCTGTCCCAATTCCCATCACATGTCATTTAACATTAGTGGCAGCAGTATTAAATATACTATATACAAACATCCATCCACCCACTTTACAACTTGTCAAGACTTATGTGCACGACTCTGTATTTTGTTCCTCTGTGTGAGGTCATGTTTAGGACAAGTATTTCCCAGGGCGACAAAAATAAGGATTAGAGACCATTAAAAAAAATGTTTTGCATTGAACTTTTTCTCATTACCATTCTTTGCTATTATCTTGTGATTAGATTGAGATTAGTAAAATGGACAGCAGTTGTTTGTATGAAAATAAGGAAAATCAGTTGCTGATAAGCATAGTCTAATAGCTTCGAGCCCAGTCAAACAAAGAGCCTCTCCTAATCGCTGAGTGTTTACATATGGAGGATAGTAACATCATAGCTCTTTTGATCTCTTTCCCCATGTTTAATCAAAGCTTCCCCATTTAATTACTGGGGCAGATTAAAAATAGCAAAGTCTGAGTGTGTTTTCCCCCGTTAGCCCTGACGGCCTGTGAGAGCCTGGCAGCTGAGCCTGTGGGCAGCATATGTGAAACACTCATCTGCTACTATCCATTTTCCCTTTGATGAATACACTTCATCACATGTTAAGTGTTTTACCCTCTTCTCCTGATCCCTGATAGTGGTGACACACATCACAGGAGGCGAGAAACACTCACTGAGAGAGTTGGCTCTCCTCTCGGGCACAATGATGCTCAGTCCCCACAAGTAACACCTGCCACCCGACGTGGCTGCTGGGACAATGGACATACTGGGGGAGACATAGAAAGTTTATTAGGGCCATGTGTTATTTCATGTGCCACAACAAATGTCAACATGTAGGCTGAGGCCAGATTTCTGCTCTTCAGTTTTGAACATGTGTATTTCACTGTGCCGCAAATAAACACACTTGTAGTCACAAAGCCTTGTTTAAACAGATATTGTCTCCGAGACTCTAATGTGAGTTTTCGTGATTGCTAATTATTAGATAGATTAATTATGTAACAGTGTTCAGTGGAGTTGGCGAGACCTTATTACGAGAACGTGAAGTATAATTAGAAAAGTCCTTATGCTCCGATTGGGAGCTGTCCCACCAAATCATATGACAGACGGCAACATGTAGCAACTGGCCAAGTGCATTGCCAACCCAAACAAGCAAATAATTATTGGAATATATTATTTTATGAAATACTTAAATTGTTGCAACGTTTCAAATGCGAATGCGGAGAGGAAGTACACTCAAATCACCCAGTTTGATGTGACTCTGCAAACCAGAAACTAAAACGACTACATTCGCTAGGAATTGGTTGTGAACCCCAAGAGCCCCCGCGGTGACCTTTGAGGTGATTATGGGATAATAATATTGGTCAGTGAGTGCAGTCCAGTACTTGGGCAGTCCAATGCACTTGGCAAATCAAGCTTTGTTTTCTTCCATTAAATTAAAAATAGTGACACACTCTATATGTTTGTGCACCACAAACTCCAATTGTTAAAGAATAGTCTTAAATTCTTAGGTCTCTAACAGGCCTGTACCTGCGTCTTTATTCATCCTGGTAGACTTTTCAATCGAGTTAGCATGAATGATGAAATTTGTACAACAAACCGTGAACATCCGGCTAATGTGGAGGATATGCTCTGTGGAGCCAAATCAACAGGGACCAGTGTGGGTTGTCTCCAGACTGATGATGTGAGATTACCGGTGTAGACCACAATGGCATTTGAACCAAGTGTTTCTTTATTTACAAAGTGTGAAGCGCTCTGCCACTTCCCCAGATTTTCTCCCAAGGTAATGACAAGGCCTTCAAACAGAGCAAACACAGAGCAGCTGTAGGCGAATCAATCTTACACAATATAAAATAGCACTTAATTACAAAATGGTGAGGACACCGGTACGTCTGTTTCGATTAAATCTACAGTATTCTCAAAAAAATCGAGGTAGAAAAAGCACACACTGCTGATGACACTTGACACAGATTCTCACAGGTCACCACAGAGGTCAAACGGGAGTGTGGCCTGGAGGGAATTGACCACATTCTACTCAGAAGAGAACAGAAAAATAGAAACACTGTCAGAACAATCAAAAGAGTCTGAGGAACAGGTAAATTCTTAAAGTGAAACAGCAGAGTTCAGTCAGGAGCCACTCGTTGGTTGAAAATGACTGAGGCAAAATAAGATGAATGTAAAGAGTCCACATGGTTTCTGACACACAAACGACTGCGTTCCTATTACATTTTGCAATAACGTGTTTGGGTGAACATTAAACATATTTCCTCCAAGCTGCTGATCATTTTTCATATTCTCTTCTCATTTATGTATACAGTGGCATGTTAGACAACATAGTTTCATGCAGACAAACAAACTACTTTCATTTTTTTATACAGCAACAAAAATCAGGGAGATTTCATGAATGGGAAATTCTCCTGCCATGCTGCACTGTAAAACCATTTTCCACCCACCTCCATTCATCTGGCATCACCACGTTTTAAACATTTGTGAAGCAGCTGCTGTTAAATTTAGTCAACAGGTCAAACTAAATGCTATAACCAGAGTATAAATAAAATCTTGGCACAATTTACAATACACATCAACATGTTCACCCGTTTGAAGTGTATCTGCGGTGAACTTTCGGAGTTGGACAAAGATGCTCAGAAGTCATTGTGCACCAACATATTATTTTCACAAAAATCTCTTTTTTTTACTTTTCTGTTTTGTTACTATACAGAAATCGTCTTCGTCTCTTTAAAAGCCTCTGGCCTCGTGTTTACATGTCATTATCCCACCATATGTGCGGAGCCAGGACAGGACTGTGACATATGCACAAAAGCAGTGTCGACTTGTATAGCCCATCAGGTGTGCCCTATGATTTTCTCCTCCAAAATAGGATTTGTTTGAATTACACACACTGTAGTGATCGTATTGTGCCTCTGCCTTTGGGGTGGCACCCGAGATCCACTGGCATTAGCTCCCGTTACGTCAGTCCGTAGCTCAACTACAGGCCTTTTCCGTACACGTCGCCCTTTAAGCACCAAGTGTACAAACACAGGACGACTCCAAGATATGCTGCAGAAGTCCCCTGCTTTACACCTTGAGAGCCTCGTGCACGCCCACAGCGGACAGTCGCCGGTTGATGTTGCGATAACGGCAGCGGAGGAGGTCGCGATATGTGGAGCGCAGGTCTCGATTGAAGAAGGCGTAGATGAAGGGGTTCATTAGGGAGTTCGCATAGCCCAACCAGAGCAGAGTGCGCTCCAGCCAGATGGGCACGCAGCTACACTCCACGCCGCAGATGAAGGGCCTGGCAGTGGACAGGATGAAGAACGGCAGCCAGCACACACCAAACACCCCAACGATCACCCCCAGTGTTGTGGCCGCTTTCTGCTCTCGCTTGAAGATGGAGATGTTTTTGCGCTCACGATTCAGCAGGCGGGACAAGGCCGCACACTCCTCTGCCACGCCAGGCGGCTTCAGGCCTTGCATGCGCAAGGCCTCATTAGCCACTGTTTCAAGGCGTTCCCGCCGCGAGAGGTCGGTGAAGCGGTGCTTTGCGCCGCTCTTGCGAGCAGCCCTGAAGATCTTGTAGTACATAACCAGCATGACCAGCATAGGGATGTAAAAGGCTACTGCTGTGGAATAGATGGTGTAGCCAAAGTCTTGGCTAATGAGGCACACACCGGCTGTGTTGACGTTTTTGGCCCAGCCACAGAAAGGTGGCAGGGTGATGGATGCTGACACCAGCCACACTCCCAGGATCATCTTTGCCATGAGCTGACCGTTCTGCCTGGCTGGATAGGTGAGAGGCCGCGTGATCCCCAGGTACCTGCGAGGCAAACAGACAGACATATCAATATTGACTTTTCAACATCGGACAAAAGAGCAGTTGTAGCTACATTGATACTTTCCTCTACAGCATCTGGTCCACTACAATCATCTCTGAATCAAGTGCTTACTCGCTTATCTCATATAATGCTGCCAGACTCTATGCAATCCACTGCCTGGCTTCATTAAAGTGAAAGTGCAGTACAGCGGCATCAAATGCATGTGCGCTCATTGCAAAGACAGCCATTTCAATAAGAGGTCATGAGCTCTGCCACTGCCTGGTGGGCAATTAGCTGCTTTTCTTTGGCTTTGGAGGAGCTTAGCGAGTGGAGCGGGAGCTATCAATCAAACAGGCAGCTCTGTGATTTCTAATAGCAGCTGGCAGTGTCAGGAAAATAAAGTGAGGGGCGATAGGCTCGGATTTGTACACATCTGGGAAGATAGACCCTGTTCTTCCAGGGTGATAAATCCGTGCGTATCTCAGTGTGTTTTGGCCGTGTGCCCACAGCCCTCATCAGCATCAAGTGCGTCATTACTGAAAGCTGTGTATTTGGAACTCAAGGCTGTTTTTTTTTTTTTCTGGTTTTCCACTCTATAGTTAATCACAAGATAAAAAGCTTTAGGGACCATTGCCCAATTCGCCTCATCATCTGCCAGTGATGGTATCAGCAGTGTGGAAATCAAATTGAGCTCAGTCTGCCTGGACAGGACTCTTCAATTTATTCACAGTTTTTTAGGTGTCGAGCTTTTACACGCGATGTCCCCTCTGAAAACTTGACTTCATGTCTGTTGTTTCCACAGCATTGTTTTTGTGTGATATATCCAAATTAAGCCATTAGTACACATTTGGTTGTCAAACATGCTAAACGACTAAATGAGTCACAAATCTATTCCAGGACTATTCGTAAACAGTTTTCAATTACAAAGTCGTACAGATCCATGTTTGGCCACAAGATAACTGGTTTTTAGAAAATAGTATATTGATGTGTGGCACAGTCTGAAGTGGTATTGATGACAAACGGGGACTCAATTGTGCTCCATCATCCCACCACCTACCCCGTGCCACCCCTGTAGCTTAGACAACAGCATTGTGACTACAATATAAACTCAGAGGTCACACTCTATTACAATGTCCTTCCCTTATTTCATGTCAGTTGTGCTCAGTCAATATTACATAACTATTGTTTATTCGACTCCAAACCCTCCGATCACTGCTCTGCCTAGCTCACAACCCTCACTTAAAATGTATGTAAGCTTTACAGGGGACTGAACACATCCAGGCAAGCAATGTCAAACAGATGCAGAAGACAGATCCTGAAATAAACTAAACGCTGTGGGAATTCTTAATAATGGATAGCCAGTAATGCAGCCCTGCTCTCTGAATGCATTCTTCGATAATGAGCAAGGCGGTTGTGGTGCTTATTTTGGGGGACGTGTGTGTCTGTGTGGGGCGGAGGGACATTTTCCACAAACTATGACTCATCTTCAGCCTCTTAGAAAGCAGAGTTATTTTGCTTTAGGAGGGTGGGTTCGATATAACACTTCTTTAACACTTCAATATGCAGCTACCTGCATGTTTTTCAGCAGAATGAGCTGATGTGAACATCTGTGCGTTATTTTGTTTTTCCTGTGTGTTTTGACACAGAGAGATTCAAGTTTACTGGTCCTTGTGTTGCAATGACAGGACACAGTAGAAAAGACTATTTGCAAGTAAACACATGGATACAAAATATACATGCAAAACATAAGATGAAACTTACATTAGTGACAAAAGCGCATACCGTAAACAGATTTGGCTGATTTGGAAGAAGCTCTCCGCCTGGTGATTTTTTTTTTTTTTACTTTGCTTTTAGCTCTCTTCTGATTTTCACTGACGTCACCAACCAAGGCTAAATATCCAGCTGCAGATCAGATAAACACTGTGAAACACTAGCCACAGCTAATGGCAGTGGTGAGAGTGAACCACAGTATAAAACCAAAACAACAATCTTAAAGATGCTAAAAATGAGAAATGCAGACTCTGGTGACAGCTTTATCTTTTGTATGATACTTTTGAATTTATCATAACAGCAGGTGACATGACACTTACATCACACAGTTATTTCATTCAGTTTTACTATATAAACATCGAGTACTACTAATATTAGTAGTAGTATATATTTTATATAAAATGTGCAACATATTTACAACTATGAGGGATGCATCAAGGCACATAATTAAGCTCAAAGGCATTTAATCAAACTAAGAACCAGTGGCAAGGGATTATAATCACCTCCCATAAAACTGCATGTGCTTAACAGAGACAGTGACACAGAGGGAGAGAGAGTTTAGAGATTTTTCTTTTTTCATATCTCTGGAGGATTTGGGACATATCCGCAGCCACAGCCCCTCAGGGTTTATACCAGCACAAACACTGTGCCCGAGCTAATGGAGAATATCATTACTTCCACTAGACTTCCAGTGTAGGGCAGCGTCAAAGGTGAAGTTTTCTCAGTGCTAAAAAAGAAAAACCGTCACTGGCACTGGTGTGCAACGTTGGTCAGTCATCTCCTGCAGCAGCTCTGAAAGCCTTTATGTTTTGAAATGTGAAATATTTCCTGCAGGAGGTTTGGGCGGCAGTGTGGTCAATTTAGAGCATGTTCTCCACAAGAGAAGGTAACATGGCAGGAAGGGAAGTCAAATAACAGAAAGAGGAACCTTCCACTGGAGAATCCTTCGACAGTCATCTCACCACTGAGGCTTTTATAACTCCTTAGTCACTGTACCAGAGGAAAAACACAAAAATAGCCTCTAAAATAGTAAAGTGTTGCCTATTTTAGGGCGAATGTCTTTTTTGTGTCAGTTAATCTGTGTGAGGGAGGTGGACACAAAGACGCAGACACAGACTGAATTCAGACCTTTTTTTCCTTTAAGAAGTCAGAAGTGGCTGCTTTTTCTCCTGCAGTCGGCGGCGTGCGTTCACTCCTCTCATGCCTCGTTTGTTTTACATTGTTAGGTGAGAGAGACTCACGTCATTGTTTGATTATATTAAAGCAGTAGTTCTTATCTGGCCTTGACTTCAGTGTACCAGCTGGGAGTGTTGGGATGGCTCTGACATCAGACAACAACCTCAGTCCTTAAGGGATGTTCCAGCTCTTCCATCCTCTCTGAGGAAGCTTGTAAGAAACGGAGCTTCTTTCCTCACAGTCCATACTGCGCAGCGTGAGCCAAGACGCTATTTCCTCCCCACAAAGGAAGCAAAGGAGCAAACCCACTTATAAATAACAACACAGGGTTTGCGTCTCTTTTTAGTTCGAACAGACCTGCACCTGTTTGGGTCAAGCCCTGTTTTGTTTGACTTATGTCTGCTGAGGCTGAGGTGAGAATCGACTAGGAAAATAGCAGCAGTTGTTTTTTTTTAGGTCATTGAGACACTTACATAAGCCAAACTGACTCATTCCTGGACAGACGTAGTTCTTCCCTCAGATTTGTCAGAGGCTCTGCTCGTTTAGGTCAGACTGGTGTCAGATAGTCTGTGAATAACTCTTGGCACTCATTGTGTTGTGTAAGCAAGCGCCCATAGGCTGGATGTCTGTTCTGCTCTGGCAAACATGTTAGTTTGAAGTGACTCCAGAAGTTTGTACTGAATCCTTCCAGCATCACCTATTTTAAAAAAAAGCTTAAAAAGGGTCACCTAATCCAATTACAAAAACTCATTACATTACACATTTTATTTTATAGCCTCATTAATAATCAGTATAATTAAGATAGATAGATAGATAGATAGATAGATAGATAGATAGATAGATAGATAGATAGATAGATAGATAGATAGATAGATAGATTTACTTTATTGATCCCAAATTGGGAAATTACAGAGTCATGTTTATATTTTCTTGGTGAAATCTAAGTACTAAGTAAGTATTTTTAGTCAGGCCGCTTGGTCTTGGGGATGAAAATGTCAGCTAGACATAAAAGTAAAACATATTCAGTTCATTGTAGGTATAATAATAATAATAATAATAATAATAATGATAATAGAGTAGGGGGTAATATTATCTGATTGAGAGTACAATACACTGCAGCGTCAGAGGATGATGATAATGTGGTGATTTCGAAATCACATTTCTGATTTCATACACTTTTATACTTCAAACATAATCTGAGGTCACCCTGAAGGTATAAGCATCTGATGGGGTTCATCCAAGCTTTCACAGTGATGCATGTTTTCTTATTGTATACTGTCAGCTGACACCCAACTGAGCCCAAATGTCATTGTGTAGTATATTGAGACAAATAATGGCAATAAAATGACAAAGCAAGGTGTAATGGAAGTATTTTTTTTCACTTGCTGTATATTGCAAGATAACGTTTGGAATCATCTCTTATACATGCATCATCTTATACATGCATGTTGACGTAGAGGAGGGTTTAAAAGGTCAGTGGCTCAGATTTGGGTCAAAGCCTGACACAAACTGTCTTTAATTCTCATCATGACTCAGGACCTTCAGCCAGCTGTGGGCTTCCTATAAAAGTCCAGCATTCACTCGCCGCCACTCAGATTGCACCCCTGACTACACTCTGAAAACTACTGCGCTTTCATTTATGCTGTTAATTGTGTCTCAGGGGTTAGATGTTTGAAATTGTGAGATATTAATAGATTTCATACACTTTTATACTTTAAACATAATCTGAGGTCACCCTGATGGTATAAGCATCTGATGGGGTTCATCCAAGTTTTCACAGTGATGCATGTTTTCTTATTGTATATTGTCAGCTGACACCCAGCTGAGCCTAAATGTCATTGTGTAGTATATTGAGACAAATAATGGCAATAAAATGACAAAGCAAGGTGTAATGGAAGTATTTTGTTTCACTTGCTGTATATTGCAAGATAACGTTTGGAATCATCTCTTATACATGCATGTTGACGTAGAGGAGGGTTTAAAAGGTCAGTGGCTCAGATTTGGGTCAAAGCCTGACACAAACTGTCTTTAATTCTCATCATGACTCAGGACCTTCAGCCAGCTGTGGGCTTCCTATAAAAGTCCAGCATTCACTCGCCGCCACTCAGATTGCACCCCTGACTACACTCTGAAAACTACTGCGCTTTCATTTATGCTGTTAATTGTGTCTCAGGGGTTAGATGTTTGAAATTGTGAGATATTAATAGAATTTATTGTGTACTTGAGAGACACCCCTTGCTCCACACACATCCATACATCTGATTTTAGGTCCTTTATTATATCTGTTGTGGTTCCTCCTCATGGTTGTAAAGCTCACTGAGGATATTTTATGGCCTCTCCAGCACAGCACACCACCTGTCCCTCTCTGTGGTTTACTGGCTCTGACTTTAATGGAGATGATGGGCAGCTATTAGTTCCCAGTGATAAATGGATTCCCCATCCAACAGTCAGCATGTCCATCCGGCTCCACAGACAACAGAGGGAATACTCTACACAACAGATGAGCATGGAGGAGAAACCTTCATGAAAGAGATGTGGGGACAAAAACACGACACATAACCTCGGCAGCACAATGCAAGCTCATTTTCTTGTCACGGTTGTTATTATTGTCATATAGCAACCAGTCTGACAGGACTTAAATACACCAGTTACACAACACTTCTGTCTGCTCTGTCTCTCTTCTTTCATCATCTCTCACTTTTCTCTCCCCCATTACTGTCTTCTCACCCCAACTGGTCCAGACAGATGGCTGCCCACACTTAGTCTGGGTCTGCTGGGAATTTTTTTTTCTCTCCACTGTCATTGAGTATTTGCTCACTGTTAAAACTGTTTGGCGCCGCCATAGCATTATACAGTTTCAGCTTTACTGTGTAAAGTGCCTTTAGATAATGTGTGCTGTGAGTCAACGCAACAAAAATGAATTAAATCAGCGGTTTTAGTGGTTTGGAAAGTTTGTTCAGAAGAGGAAACACAGGGGGGGGGGGGGGGAACAAAGTGGAAACAAAGTGAGATGACTCAGGAATGGGGTTTACATCAAATAAACTAGTTTGTTTAACAGGGTTCACTGATCCAAAGAATAAAAAATAGCAAAAAAAGGATGCCATGATAATGCAGCCGGTTGGCTTAGTACTGCCGAGTTGCACGTTCATTCATTCTGCACTACTACCATTACAATTCATGTCATTAAAAAAAGAAAAATCTAAACATCTTTAATCTGAGCCTTATTTTTCTGACAAACCTCTATTTCCTTCCTGTTCGACCAGCAGCTGACTCTCACCACTGACACTCTGCCTTTATCTATAAATGACTCCGCTGCATCGCAAGGCTGAATATAGTACACGCCTTTCATTTTAAGGTCAACTGAGAGAAGGAATACAACAACTCCCATCGCACACATTATTTAACGTTGCTCTCTGCTCAGCTCACTCTTCGGACTCCGTGTCCCAGTGGACTCGGGCAACATCATCTGGCCCTGATCTCTCATGGGTGTTTCGACTTCTTCACTGTGATAATTGTAGCATTGGAGAGCTTTTCTCTCAGCTCTTCTGGTCCTCAGAAAGCACTCACACGCACTTCTTGAACTGTGATCAACAGCTTATTGGTTAGTCCGTCATGTACTGCACAGCAGTGTTGATGCACTTGGAGTGACCTCTAAAGTGTCTGTATTTCCCCAGGATGAAAGGGATATGGGATTTGATGGGGAAACTGCTTTGTTTGAATCATTCGACTTATTTTTCATAGGAGTCCTGCAAAGATTCAAACCTTACTTTTAAAATGTACATTTATATAACACAAAACTGTGATATATAAACGTAACTGGGATAATATCAACTCCAAATGCTTACTGACATGTATTTTCCACTTGGTTGGTCCCGGTTGTTATTTCATTTTCTTTCGCGCATTTGCAGATTTTCTCATTGTGTCTTGTTTTTCTGGAGCAGGGGGAAATTGCTCTCAAGCCTAATTTTCATTGCTTCACCTATAATTAAATACTATGGACAAAAAGCAATGAGATTAGCACAAAATTTGCATATTTATAATGACAAAGAAGCTTCATTCTCTGACCAGTTAGGAAGCTGCTCAGTCAACAAAAACTTTTAGCCATGCCTCCTCTTATCCAGTCTTTTGTGTGGTGTAGTGTGTGATGGGCACTACTCCATGTATCTGGGTCACAGTCTTTTCAGAAGGGATGAGACGAGCTGAGAAACAACACATTTTTCTGACTCAGCCAGGACCAGATGAGTGAAATTCAATCTACCTCACCACGCCATTTTTTTTTTTTTTTTGCTTTTTTGGTGCTTGTTATGCTTTTATCCATTTTCCAGTCAGTTCTTTAATGGAGTTCTATTCTGGTGGCAGGCTGGTTTGTGATGTAGCTACAAAGCCTTTTCAGAACATTCTCCTCTCTTCCAAGAAAATTAGGTTTGTGCATTTGTATGTGCACTTGCTTAAGTGCACATACAATTTTGGACTATAATTTGTTTACTAGTTAGTTTTAAGATTGTTCATTTATAAAATTCAAAATGCAAGACAACTGTTGTCTTCAGTCTTCATTTAGGTAGTGGTGTGTCATGGTCTCAGAAAACAACAATGTCTCAAGACTGAAGAAATTTGAGAACCAGAACTTTTTTTCTTATGTCCTCTTCTATAATCATTCCATTGTCCAGTGAGGTTATGGAGTGTGCCACTTCATAATTCTCTGTATACAGCAATTCAAAACAGCTTCTGATGCGAAACACTGTGTAATGATACAGTATATCTGTCTGAGAGACCAAACCAGTTGCAACTATGTATAAGGTTTCTGTACCTTTACTTTAATGAGATTTTTTGATTCAGGACTTTTAATTGTGATAGATGATTATCACACTGCTGCACTGGTACTTTTACTTCATTAAAATCAGAATACTATTACTGTAAAGTATACATTTGCTTTTCCACAGCATAAATATTTATACTTACACAGCCACCTACTTACAGCCTGAAATCTGCAAACTCCAACATCCCAAAAAGCTTTCTGGAATATTAATGAGTGCTCAAACTTTCTCTTTACCATTACACAGTGAGTCAAGTCTGTAAGTGGAAGGTGAGTAGGAATCTGCCAGCGAGTGCGTCGTCTCCTCCTCTCCCTGTCATGACGATGTGAGAGGGCGACTCTGCAGACATGAGCCCCTCCATCTCTGTCACCTTCCCTTTGGTTCTATCACAGGGTGCACATGCTCTCTCTCCAAGGACGCCTAGAAAACCAAATAAGCTCAGAGGAAGTCTCAGATGTGGGGGAGGAATCCAATTCTCCACTTCCTCCGGTTTTACTCATGACCTTTCAAAAAAAATACCGAAAAATTTTTGTTACCAAGGATACCGCAGACGGTTCCTTTTTTGAGCCGACTCACTCTCTTCCAATTTGGCATGTAGCCAGCAGTTAGTTTTACTGAAGTGGGTGCACAACCTATTATATGTCATCATTTCATGGCTCGGCAAATGGAGAAGGACAGTGAGGAGGAGTTGTGTCTATCTTGTTCCTGAGTCAGAAGACACCCTCATGTAAGGCAGCTATTGAGGACAGTGCTTTTTATTCTGGTCTTTTACTGACCTTTTTATTATGGGGACAAGAAAATATCACAGGCTCTTTGCGAAAAAATACTATACTGGTATTATTTTAGATGGGGAAAGGTTTCTCAGAAGTTTGGCATTTTGTCCTTCTCTTGTGCACATGCACACAAAGGAAACACAAGTCACCGTGATGTAGTTCTGTTGCATTACCTTGGAAAATGCTCAACTTTAAAATATTCTCACTGTTATTATTTCTGTTTGCAAGGTTTTTTTTTCCAAAAATAGACAAAGAACCATGAAAAAAATATTTCTCTCTAAGGAGTTCACTCCATACTCGAGAACGCAACAGTTCAAAAAGGGAATTCATCTGCATTAATAATGTTATAAACATCGTCCACTTATTCCCAGACTATTCCTGTCATCCTTTTCATTTCTTTGCCTTGTTTTATAATGGTGTTTTAGTCAAACTCATGTTGCCTTGCTTGACAGTGGCCCTGAGAGCCCAGTGCACTGCAGCTGATGAAAACACATGCAAACTGACAAAACACAAGCAAATTAGAAAAATAGCTTTGTCAATCTGAAAACACACCCACACTAAGATGCACAACACGAACAAATAAGCTCCTTACACGTGCACCAGTAGCACTGACTTTCTATCTGTCTATCTATCCATCCATCCATATAAGTGTATATACAGTACATATATGCACATGTGTGTGTGTGTGTGTGTGTGTGTGTGTGTGTGTGTGTGTGTGTGTGTGT
>JAFBJQ010000848.1:151989-174824 GCA_016785345.1 Trinectes maculatus
TATATATACACACACATATATATACACACACATAAATCAATAAGATTGAAATAATTCTTCGCTTTTTTATTCTATTGCAGATTAAATATAATTTTCTGAGGAATCAATACAATCACAGAACCATTCATCTGTGTGTTTACACCAGGTTTTGGGGAGATTAAGTGACACTTGAAAACCATCCATCTCAGCCTGCCAGATTATTAGCTCCAACCTCACAGCCACTACAGCATGTTGAGTGACAGTGGGGCCACCAGCTTCACTCTCACATTTAGCAGTGAGACGTTTTATTAAAGGATAGTACCAGTGGCACAGTGTGACAGTAAGCGATAGCTCGCCTTTATAATGAGGGGCAAATTTTAGTTTGCTGTGATGTGAGGGAAAAGGAGAAAGACTGGAGGAGAATAACACAGAGAGTCAGATTTCCTTGTCGGTCGTCAAACACAAGCACACATTTGAAGTTGGACTTTGACACAGGCACACCCACACGATAACTACACTGAAAGCCACTAAACTTTTAGTTCCCTGCTCAACATTGTATTATGTTGTGTTATTGTGGTATTTAACAGGTAAACTGACCAAATGTGCAAAGATGGTTCGCAGATGCTGCTACAACAAACGACAAACACAAGCTCAGAGAAGAGTCTCTCTCTCTCTCTCATGTAAGTGGTTGTCGTGGATGTGTTGTTTTATTCTTTCCATTTTTCTGAGCACCCTCGTGTGATTCCAGACGCTCGAGAACAGATACTAAAAAACCTTACAGCCAGACTGTTTTTTTGCGAACTGTTGCATCCGAGTTCAACCGTGAACTGTCACTCCCAGATGTTTCTAACACTGTTAATGTGCTGGATTACATACATCCCCAGTGTGTCATATACACCACACAGGAATTTCAGCAAGAATAGGCCTCGATGCAGTGCAGTGACCTAGTTAGCAGTCAGTTCTTGGGTTGAGCGTCTTGCTCAAGGGCAGTTTGGCAGCAATGGGGGGTTTCACGACTCAATTTGCTATTTCACAGCAGGAACGCAAAGTCAGTTTAGTCCTGAGGGTCCAATCGTCAACTTCTAAGTCTTCGAATCACAATGAGCACGTGTCTCCTGCTCTTGAACAGAGAGTATAGAATTAAGTGATATGGACTTTGGAAAATGGCCTCACCCACAGTATGAAGAGCAATGGGCCAGGGACAGAAACATGATGTGACTGGTTACTGCCCTCAGAGGCTGTTGCCCTCAGAGGCAGAGACACAGAGATGATGTTGCTAGATAAATACACACTGATGCACTGGAGGGATCACTGGTTTAAAAAGTTAACTTCTTGTCATTATAGGATCATTCATGCTTCCTGATTTAATGGGCCACATAAATATTCAGTTGATGTGCACAGGTGAGCCGAACGCCACAACTCGAACGGCATATTTAATCGGGAACACCAGCTATATGCTAAATGTTCAAAATGTACAATCTGCAATCCACAGAATGGTGTGTGTCTGTTTGTTGATAGTCTCTCAGTTTCATCAAGAGGAAACCCATTATCTCCCTGCTGGGTAAATCCTCGTTGGTCCAATAATGGACCCAACCTTTTTTGTACCAAACACAAACCATGATTTATGCCACGGTTAAGTCACACAGCTCTTTGCCCTTTTCTGCTTCCTGTCCCTGGAGATCGGTAGGTCAACAGGGTGAAAAGCTGGAAATGGCCAAATAAAACAAAAATAAAGAAGTGAACATACATTTCCTGCTGTTGACACATGATGGTTGGATGTCCCCACCTTTTCAGTAATTAATGGTTTTGTCAAGTGTATGTCCAAAAAACTATCTCAGACCTTCAATGGCTTCGTGAAATTTCACTTTAACATAATAAAACAGAATCGTCATGTTGAAGCGAGGCTTTACTCCTTTACAGTCTCATTTTCATTTGTGAAGCGCTGTGACTGGATATTTTCAGTATTTGATCGAGCATGTTCAGACATGATGTACAGCTGGATCTAGTTCTGAGAAGGAGAACTGACTAAATAGCAGGCAGAGCAGATCTGATTTAAGTGTTTCCCAATGAAGAAAACAAATCAATTATTCAGTTCATCTGAGCTGCGAGTGAATCCAAAATCTCTGTGCGGTGTAAACGCATGTAAGCTATTTCAAACGTTATTTTTGCCAGAGACTTTTACTCAGTTCTCTTTTTAAACCCTGCCCCTCGCCTCGGTGTGTGATGTCTCCACAGAGCTGCAAGGAGCGGAGGTCAAGGTTTACAAAAAAAAATTGTGAGAAGTTGAATGAGCTGTGAAATGTGAGATTTAATTTCACTTGAAGGCCGTCACCGAGTAATAAGCCCGTGTGCGGAGTTATCGTTATGCTGGTGGTGAGGGTTGGCCCAGACTGAAATGTCTATTGCCGTAACTACAACTGATATTACACCAGCAAAACATCAGCAGGTTACATCATAGTGAGCATGCTGATATGTCGGCAGCTTAATGATCAAATCGGTGGAATGAGTGCAATGCCACAGGGCTGCCGCTGCAGCTGAAGACTATTAGCCTTCATTTGTTTCTCCTGTTCTTCTTTCTTTTATCAAATCACACTCACTGTAATGTTGCGTTTATATTCACATGTTCTTTTTTTTTTGGCAACTTAGGCATCAGTTTACAGAAAACAATATGCGAACCATCAAAAAGCCTTTCAATAATAGTTCCTGTCATCATTCATCTGGTAGAAGTAAAGAACAACCTCAGACAAGCAACAAGCTGCTGCCCTCATCTCAACCCCCCTCTGGGTCCATTCCCACACACACCCCTCCGTCTGATCACATGATCACTGGACTATTTGTCTCTCGCTGCATGTGCCTGTCTAATAAAGGTCAAAGAGACAGTCAGACAGGACAGAAACGCAGCCGCGGGTGATAATACAGGCAGCACCTATCAATGATTTACAAACTTTCCATTCTCACGGCATTTTTATTTAATGCTGATCTGAAAGATTTTGACGCAGGTTGTGCTCCAGAGGAAGCACTTGCTTACACACAACATGGACAGTGGCAGGTTTTAAATTTAAATGCATTAAAGACAAGAATGATTTTTTTTCTTCTTAAACACTGGGAGTGTCGCTTTTGGTTCTAATATCAGATCTAAGTGGGTAAAGTAGTAGTAAAAAGTGACTGTGAGCAAGGAGCTTAGATATTGCATCAAATTTCCTGAGCGAAGCATCTGTTAGGTTAAGTCAGCTGTGTTTGCTGCTGCTGCTGCTGCTGCTGCAGGTGTATGTTGCCGGTCTACACTAAGCAATCGCTTCCTCTCCTGGGACAATCTTTATGTGCTGAGCCCACAAAAGTATTATCATATGTTGAGGGCAGGTTGATGCAGTGGCTGTGTGGGACCTTGGTTCACCAGTGACACATCAGCTGGCACAAATCCCCTGCAAAACCCAGTGAGTGTGATCACACCTTATTGCTTTAGTCCAAACCAATGGAGATGGAAAAGTTTATTTTACTGCAGTTATGTGATTTATTTATTTATTTGTGTGACCTACATTGGATTCATCTTCCGCCAGCGAAGCCAGGCTCAATTTATTTAGCAAATTGAGCATCTGTCCCTTGCTATGCCGAGCACCCCCGTTCCTCTAGTACTGTCTTTTCTTAGTAGTCTGATGAGCTTCAGAAAACCCTTCCTTCCAACTGTCGTGGATAAATCATTCATATTTGACTTCTGCATTATTGAACATACAGCGTATTACTCTCAGTGGCAGTAAGAAGTGAATGTAGCCAAAAGAGAAACTAACTTTTTTAGGAAGTGGTCAGAAAAGCGATTTGAGATGCATGCTGGGCTATGGTATGAAAGCAGCAGTCCTACGTACATTAGATGAGACTAGAGACCCTGGGTGTAGAACTTCTCTTTTATTCACTTGACAGCACTCAGACTGAACCTTCATGATGGCAGTAGTTCAGTGCTGTGTTATGTTAGCTTCAATTTGCTGTGTTGAATCTGCACTTAAAGAGGTTGGAGGTGATAAATGGGTACTCGTCCGTAAGCATAGCTTTCACAGCACCTCTCACATACAGTCCAAAATCAATACCCATATCACCATTCTGTGACATTAGTTTGACATGACCTTAGCATGATCCCCATATCTTGCTGTTAGTGCATGAGAACTTTTTATTTAATAATTAATGTGCAATTATTCTGTATCAGAAATGGAATCTAACGTTTTACCTCACTAGAGTTACGATATTAAAGTAGAAGTATGGTGCAAAGATGATGTTTGAGGCCGGTGTGGGTGAATGCTGTAAAGTCATGCGCAGACAGTGAAGTGGGTATGTGATAAAATACTTATACTAAAAATACTTATACACACACACACACACACACACACACACACACACACACACACACACACACACACATACATATGAATACTCTGAGGAGCCTGAACCACAGTTACAATATTATTATCCTCCATGGTTTGCTGTGACAGGAAATGCATAACAATAGGTAAGTAATGTAAGTTAATTCATAGCGGTGGTTGTTAGTAATGCTTGTTGACTGAGCTTGTGTTAATTTGGGTGGTGCGTGTCAGAGTTGATCCACCAGTACGTCAGAGGTTCCTCTGGGTGGCATCTGTGTCAAGCCAGTGAAGTCCCAGCAGGATCCTAAAGTATTTGACCTTACTCTCTGGGGACCAATCCTCTGGCAGCAGATTGTCCACACTGGCATTCACTATACAGTTCACCATCTCCCCTGGAAACCATAAAGAGCTCCAAAAGACAATCAGCATCAGTCTGTGGAAACTGCAGTACCCCATCAAAGACACCTATGCACTTCTTATCTCTGTGATTCCCATCATGACTCATATGCTAATGACACTCTGCGTTGTTTAGTTTAAAATCAGTCTGACTTTACAGACGTAAATGAAAACGGATATGATGGGCTACAGTTTGCCAGGGGGATGAGAGTAATCCCAACCTGACATTACATTATTTTAAATTCCCACTGCAGTCCTGTGTCTTGCAGAAGGGAATGTGAAATGTTTTTCACAGTGACACGTACAGTCTACTGCTTCAAACACACTAACTGGTAAGACTGTTTGTTCTTTCTGATTGTAGACTAAGAGTGATACACATCTCTTATCACGGAAACTGTAGCGTCACGCTTCATTTATGGCCAGCTTCATTTAAAGTAAGGCCCACTGTCACACACTGACATTGTTTATTTTTACTCTGCTCACATATATATTTGCTGGTGTTAAAAAGGTGAATATGTAATTCTGTAGGAGGATGTCGCAGCGTGACATGTAACTGGTTTCAATCTGGTGACCATCTCTTGACCTGACTGAGGAGCGAGTAACCAGAGATGACACACAAATCACAGTCACTGTTCATCCGTCTTCAGCTGTCGCTGTGACCACGCTGACCTATACGCTCACCTCTGAAAGACTGGTCTGCCTCCAAATCACATTACCTCCCATTCAACCATCTGTCAGCATCACAATTGACTGAAGTAATTACACTGTATCATGGCAAAATATCTCCAATCCATAACCGCTGGTAATGCCATTAGCTCAGTGCATGCATGAACATGAATCATGCGCAAGTGCAACGCACTGAGGTAAGGAAGGAGGAAGTAATCAGATTATCAATACCACAAATGTGCTTTAGTCTTCATTGAGGGTACTGAGGCGGAACAGAGACACCTGCGCTAACTGGATCTTAATTTCATTTAGGATTATAAAGGGAGCAATGGACAGCACATCTGATTTGTCACAAGCTCAAATGTGCCTTTATGAGCTGAGACGCCAGGGACAGTGGATCTTGGCTGATCTTGACTGGTGGGAACGACCCCCCCCCTCCACCCACCCACCCATTTCACTCCCGTTTAAATGCAGAATTTAAAGCAACCCCCTGTATTAACTACTTTCATGAATAATTTTGAAAAAGCGTCTTGATGCCAAACCCCCACGGGTGGTAAAGCTCATATTTATGTATGCAGTGAGTCAGAGAAACTGTACTATTTGTGGCTGACTCCACTCAGAAGTGAGCAGCAGCAGCAGCAGATGCAGCCTTGATGTAGAGTGAACTCTGATTCCGATTTGGGTTTGAATTTAAAGTAATGGTGTACAATATTAAAGATCCGGGTCAGGGGGCCCTCAACTAACATTTAGGATGATGGCAAATTAAACAGAAAACACTGACGGAGCAGATTGATGAAGGGTCCTCTTATTAATTAATCACAGTCTGTGAATTCATTGTATGGACCAGTGGCTTTAACCGCACAGATCATCAGAGTTAAGGCTGAAGTGGAATAAGGCGTTTAAGAGACATCCACTCGTGTTAAAACGCCATTTATTTGATGCGTCTGGATTATGATCCATTGGCTCATTTGACACATGAGCTCTTCCTTTACACAGTGAACTTAAGTGGCTGAGGGCGGTTTAGAAATGGCCGTGTATTTTGACCGCGCAGGGCGCACTATCGCGTGCGTAATTCGGTACCGAAAGCCGCTCCGGTTCAGTGGCCAACTTTGGAAACTCACCTATCCACGCTGATCACACACAGGGTCATGATGGAGGCAGTGCAGCACATTACATCCATGCCGATGAAGATGTTGCAGAACACCTCCCCAAACAGCCACTTGCCCCCGGTGAGGTCCGTCACTATGACAAACGGCATGACAACTATGGCCACTGACAGGTCCGCCACTGCCAGCGACACCAGAAGGTAGTTTGAAGGCTGCCTCAGTTTCTTCACCACGCACACCGCGATCACCACCAGCGTGTTCCCCATCACGGTGACCGCCGTGATGATCGCCAGCATCACCCCGATAATGATCTTCTCCGGGCGCCCGAAATCCAGCAGCTGCTCCCCGCACGACTCGTTCCACATGGTTGTGGGACTCGTGGTGACGAGGACGGTGTAGAGAAGCTCCAGGGTGCCATTGATAACTTCGGAAATATCCTCTTTCTTGTTAAAAGTGAACTCAATTCCCGAAGTATTGAACATCACGATGAGGTTACCCCGGTCGGGATGCAAGGGACGCCTCGCCAGCGCGCTCCAATTACGCGCATATTTGGATGCGTGTAACCTGCCCGCGGCTTCTGTCCACTGGTTTGAGACTGAGTGTGTGGAAGCTGCGCCTCGTCGGAGCTGCCAACAATCCACAGGACTTCTTCGCCGGTCTCTCTTGAGAAATCATCCGTCTTATAGGAGCGCTTACATCGATGCGTGCTCCATCCCCCGAGGACACAATTGCTTCTGCTCCAAAAGGAGAAAAAGTTGCAGGATCTGAAACCAACTGATCCAGAAATGCCCCGTTTCCTTCACCAACTACCCCGAGAAAAGAAACTGTGTATTTGGGGAGCTGCGCTGCGCAAACCGCACCTATCCATGTGACGCATTGCTTAAAACGCACACGCAATAAGCGATTCAAAAAACCTGCCTCTTTTTCTTATTCTGTGGAAACAGAAAGCATTTGGGCATTGTCTTCATTTTCTATTGTAGGGACCTTATTTCCTTTTCTATATATATGTGATGATGTTTTGCTTTTTTCATTTTTTTGCCTCGGCAGCCCAAATGTAATCACTGAATACAAATCAAAACAGAGAATCCAGCACAAGGGATGAAGCTGGGAGAAAGCAGGGACATATGGGAAAGCTTCCCAAGATCCTGGCTATTCGCATCATGGTCCGGGCAGCAACAGCTGTGGTTTGTTTGTCCCCTCAGGCTCTGGAGGGGTCAGTGCTGTCTCCCACACACTCTCATCTGCCATAGCTGCTACCCAGCTACCCCCCTCCCCCCCTCGGATGCTGGCCACCACAGCCTTGGCCTTTTACTCACTGTTACCTACTATGCAGTCTGACAGACAGGTCAGGTAATGATTGTCTCTTCAGATTAATGCCAGTGACCACTGGCACTTTCTGCTAGACCTCCTGCTGTCAGGGAAATTTGGGCCATTTATTCTTAGGATATTACCAATGCATATATGTCAGAGAGGACAGGTCAGGCTTCCAAGGTGGAAAGCTTCTGTGGCAAGCTCTCAGGGCTTATGCAAAGCAACCTGTCAGTTTGTCAGTGTCTCTTTCAGGTCTTCTGAGGGTCTTGTAATGAGAGGGGTTACACTGGTGTGGATTACACTCAACCATGAGAGAAATAATGACAGATGCTTAGAGAGCATGTCAAAAATTATATAAATATATACCCACACACACACACACACACAAGCGATGCAAATTATTAACAAACAGTAAATGGAGCTTTTTCACCCACATGGAAGCAACCAAGCATTCAGGTGTGGTCGATTCATCCTATGAACTCCTTCACTGATCCGTCATGTTTTCAGGTGGTAAATATGAATAGGTCTGTGGCAGCTCAGTTAATTTGTTCACGGTCAAACTGGGATGACACCTGATTACTTAACTGCTGTGCCCCTTTGACAAATCTGGGGTCTTAGTTAGACACGAAAGCTAATTTGAATCAATTACGAGAAATGGCCCCGATCCCCCTTGGTGCCAAAATCCTCTGTGGCCTGTTTAGATGTCATGTTACTAAGACTCTGTCCAATAAACAAGTCCCTTGTGAGTCCCTGTGGGGTTTTTTTTGCTCACAAGCCCAGGGCTTCTAATTGGGTAGCAAGCACCTTAATGAAACCAAAACATCCAGTAAACATGTCCCGTCACAGGAAGGACTCAGACTGCCATCAAGTTTCACATTTTGACTTGTACAACTACACCACAAGTTTTGTGACGCTGAAATGAAGGAACGGACACACAAAAGCAGCCTTTTAGGCCTCATCCAGGCATGCTACATTAGACATGACAGGTCATGCTCCTGATGATGTCAGCTTGGTGCCCATCTGTGCCGCTGACAGGGACTGGCATAATGTTTTCAGTCCCTCAGTGGAAGTCAAATGGTTTGTTCCACAAATGTAGATTACAGCTAAAGGCAGACAGGTGGAGCTTGTCTCTCTCCATAGTCCATAAACATTGTTTATTTTGTTTTCTTGGCACCAAATTGAAGATTTGGGAATGTGACCTTAAAGCAAACAATCAGGCACAGAGCCGGAGATGTGCATCAAACGGGTAATTTCATCATGACAGCAGAAATGTATAAGAGAGGAGCGGAATAGAAAAACACACTTGTTTCAGAAGGACCAGGCCACAGAAATGACCAATAAACAACACGGACGTAATTTGTATGTGACAGAGAGCTGAACTGAGAGGGAGGCTGGCCTTTAAATGACAGTGTTATAACACACAATTGTTTTCTCGCAAGTGTCAGTCTAAGATTCATTTATACACCTTATAGGATTTTATTCCAGCCCATTACAAAACAATTTATTTGACCATTTCTCTCCAGCTTTTAACAGAAGCCCCACAGCCGCTGATGTGTGCTAGGTAGTAGTTTAAATCTGCAATGGTCAGATTGTCACTGGTTTGATTTGAGTGAAGATAGTGATTGGCGTTAAATGAGTTTGATACCCATAGGGAACATTTCTATTGCAATAGATTCATTTCACTTGTCCCTGCATTTTTATGGAGATTAACATTGTGCTCCACAGTGTCTACATTTTTTATAGGTTCAACCTTAAGGAGCCGACTGCATCCATCACTCCATTATCTATACTGCTTATCTTTTGAGGTTCATGGGGGCAGATATCACCCCGAGCTGGTGCTGAGCTAGATATCATACACCCGCATTAGGCCACTGTTATCAGTCAACAGGTGTAAATATTGATATATTGAGACACACTGTAATTCTTACACATTACATTAATTTAGTGATCACTGTTGTCATTGAGTGACCTGTTTCTGATGTTGGTGTTTACACACAATAACAAAGGTTTTAATTCCTGGTCTGTTGCAGTTTATTTAGTCTGTCAATAGATGGCATCACATTTCCTACAACAAAACTAAACTCAACTAAAAAGCCTCATCTACTTCCATTTGAAGTTTTACTGTCAATGCAGATTGACTTAAAAATAGAACGATCACCATGTGAGTCAAAACTTAACTATGTCACTGTATGTGTTACAGTGATCTTCAGGTTCATCTGCCAGAAGTGAAACGCTTCATCCCATTTGAGCATGCCTCGCCCAAATAAATAAATAAATAAAAAGTTCAAATCAAACAAATTTATCCTTGCAGATACCAGGTGTGAGCATAAAAGTCATCCCCCCAAGACCTCTGGGACTTTTTTGATTAATTCAAAAGAGTTTAAGACTAATTGGCAATATGCCTGACCGGTGACCTGAAAACTAAAGCTCTCCAAGAATCCCCACTGACATTCTTCTCCTCCTTCTTCTGCTTTGTTTTTATTATTATTAATACCAAAGGAAGACAAAGCTGTCATCCCATCAATCTTTGGCAAAGTTTCTCTGAATACCTTTACATGCCACAAATACAAAATTCTCACAACAGCGCTTGTTCACACGTAAAAACACCAAATACTGTATGTACCATCTCATCAGTGTTATGCTCCTCTCCTCCCTTCTCCTCTGCCCTTTATGTCATGTCACTGTGCCTCAATCCATTGTCTCTGCCTAATTCATTTGTCTTTGTGCATATGCTTCACTTCTCACCCTTCCACATGTCAGCTGTCTTGCCTCTATCTAGAAATACACTTCATAACAATATAAAAAAAAAGATTGCCACAAAACTGAAATCACCTGATTAAAAAAGTATATTATGAAGTCACAAATGAACCAAACCATAATAGAAATGACAAAAGCTGCCTGGAACCGGTTCAAAACATGGAAACACACTGTAAAAACTAGAATTATGTTTATCTAGAACTATAGGACCACATAGATGATAAAAGGTATTTAAACTGCTCTGAGTCCATGTTTGACCTATTTAAGTTCATATAGATCCACAATTTATATTTGCCAACATACGCACTCGACCCCTCTCCCACTAATCACTGCATTTTATTGGGCACCCTGACTTTCTTCACGTTCAGAGGCCTAACGAGACGTTCACCATTCTGCGTCTTTTACAGCATCATTGATTTCCAGTCTCCTCCAAATGTGAGCCTTCGGCCCGCTCACCCCGAGCATCATAAATCATCCTGCATTAAGGCTTCACCTTTTATATCTCTCCTCTTATATCATCGCATCCTTTACAGACACCCAAGATTTTATGGCTCACTCTGGCCCTCTGACTTCTCAGCAGCCAGCTACAGAAGGATGGTTATAATATTGAGGATATTTCTTAGCATGGGAGGGATTTTTAAAGATTTATCAATCATGTGATTCCTTGAATCCTCCTCTTATAACCGCCTGGGCGTAGACGTGTCAATCAGCGCCTGTGTTACTTTGACGCTTTCTAAATCCCGCTCCTCTCGTTTCTCTCCCTTTAGATTTTGAGGTATAAGAATCTCAATATCTTTTGGAACCCGTATGCGATTGCGGTTCTCTGGGGCTTTTTGGAGACAGGAATAGACTGATAAAGTGTGTGGCTGCCTCCACAGTAATTATGTGATGAATGCCCTCATTCTGTGTGGAGCCCCGAGCGGTGAATAGCCCAACTGATTACTGAGGGGCGTGTTCTGGTCGGAAGACGTGAGAATAGATAGAGTGAAACAATGAATCTCGGGGAAAGAGGACAGCGCGTCTGCAATTAAAGCTCCTGGAATCTGTTGGACTTAAAGCCAACACTGATGTCACAGCGCATGAATCAAAGCAGGCCTAAAAACTCAGGAAAGTCCTGCTAAGATCCTACGTTTAGGGCCACACCCCATCCGCCTTTTCTAACCACACATTCACACGTATCGTGCCGGCTGCCAGTTTCCCATGTCCATGACAAGGCCATATCTGTGATTTGAGTGAAACATTAAGGCGAACGCATCAGGGCCTCAACATTGTAAACCCCCTTCGATGGATGTTAAGCTCCTTTAATAGTACCGCGGTCTGGCCGTCCGGCTCGTATGGATTTTCCTTCACACAGGGGATACAGTGTGAGAGTGGTAGAGAAACAGAGCTGAAGAGATGGATCACTGAAGGATAATGTGCAGCAGCTTCTATAGCTCGACCCCGAACAGGCTGATAGTACTGTAAGCATTTAGATTTAAATTTAAATTTAACATTTAGATTTATATTTAGCATTTAGATTTAACATTTAAGATTTAGAAGTAACATTTAACATTTGGATTTAAACATTTAAAATATCTCTAAGTCGACAAATATTGTTGTAAATGTGCAAAAAAGTGACTCTCAAAAATTCACACCAGTTTTTTAAACATAGTTTGTAGCTAAATGTGGCAAAATGTTGCTGTTATTTTCAGCATGAGCCGCTTTACAAACGGCACCCCATATGCGTCTGTGTACACTTTAATCTCCTGATGAAAGTAATGTTTTAAATTTTATTTGTATTGTGACGACTCAAATCTGTTGACACAGTATAATTATGGAGCGGTCGATGTCTTCCTTATGAGAACAAAAACATTAGTATGAGGTCGCAGACTTTACTATCCATTTATGTTTAATAGTCTTTTTAACTATTGATTTATTTTGGATTTTTCCATAATAGTCTGACTGAGTTGTCTGGACATGGATGCATTTCCTTGGCAGATATCCCTGCAGTGTGGGGAATTATAAATATGGAATATTTTACAAAATACTTGATCCGGGTTCTGTCTTAGTCTTAGTGTTTTCTCTACTTTTCTATGTTCTGGTCTTCTCGCAAATGTTGTTAATAAGACTAACTTTATCACATTGTTTTTTTAAATTTACTTTTGCTCTTTCCATTCTTGTACTGGGAGAGTGAGAAACAGTTTAATCCGTTACATTTAGATATCATACAGTATGGGGAAGAAGTGTATTGTTGGTATGAATGCAGTAAATTTTCAGTTGGGTTTGCTGAATCACATCCATCAGCATTAATCACACAGTCATACTAACACAACACACTAACTATAGTTGGAGCTGGTCGAGGTCTATCTTTGATTAGCTCTTAGTTATGCTGCCATAGGCCTAGATTGTCCCACATCTTTTTTTTGGCAGTCCCCCTTGGTGATGGTGTAGGTCAGAGGTCAGTGGATGTCGCACCCTGTACTCTTTGTTAAAGCTCTATGAGGCAAATTGGAGTTTGTGAATATGGGCTATACAAATAAAATTTGATTGATTGATTGAACACACAACATCGCTGACTTATCTTTTCAGTCAGTGTTGCCTTGATGAATGTTGTTTGGACAAAATGGCACCTTACAACAACAAATACAACAATTTTTATTATTATTTTCCAGTCACAGTCATCATCAACAGAGGGAGCTTTTATTATGTTGTTATTGTGTGTGGTACCTACAGGAAATATGCTCTCTCAGAGTCTGATGTCAGCTCCAAGGTATGCACATTATGTTTACCACTTTTATCACAGCCTGACACCTGGCCCCAAGTAAACAGAGACAATGGGAATGAGTGATGAAAGACGGGATAGTTTAGGAGTATCAGTGGAAGAAAAAGGAAAGAAACACAATGAATTATACATACATATATTCTACTCATCATCAATTTGACATGAGCGTTGTGGTTGTTTCTGGTTTTCTATCTATCTATCTATCTATCTATCTATCTATCTATCTATCTATCTATCTATCTATCTATCTATCTATCTATCTATCTATCTATCTATCTATCTATCACTTCAGATTAAAGAATAGTACAAGTGATCTGAGACTGAAGATATATTTGTGAGTAACTTACTCTTGTAGCAGAACTATGTGAAGGAGTTGAATCCCAGCACACCTGGGGATAGAAGGTTGTGAATAGAAGGTCAGTGTTTGAAACTGGTCATTGGTGCAGGCAGCTGATTCACACTCCAAGTCACTGAGCAGCTAGGGGGACTGACAGTAACAATAATAAAAGGAACAGGAACAAAATGCAGAAGAACACTGTAATACACAGCACAACAACGTACACAAACACACAAATGACAAACTAACCCATACTGACAAATCAATATTGACCTTATTCTAAATCTTGCTTTATTTAGACTATTACAATATAGACTAGGGATTTTCGATATTGGCTTTTTTACCGATAACTGATATACCAGTACTAAATATATACCAAAAGCTAAATAATTTCAGGTAAACAAACAAAAGAAAACAAAAGTATCTCAAAAACTATACATCAACTCTGTCATATTTTGACAATTACTGATACTGATCATTTCTGATATTAAATTTTAACGCCGATAATATCAGTAGACCGATAATATCGGTCTCTATCTCTAATATAGACTCATTAGAGATGAGTCTAGATCATATTACAGATCATCTAAATCTTGTGACACCGAACAGAATACTTAACGTCTTAACCAAATTATTATTTATTTAATATATGACCTAATTCAGATATTTTGAGTCGAAATAACGACGGTGAGGAGCCATGTATTTCACTCGGTAGAGATGGTGCACCATGTACTGAGGCTACAGTCCTGCACAGCGGCTGGGTTTCATTCAGATGCACGACCCCTCACCTCCCCCTCTCTCTCCTCTTTTACACTATCTGTCCTGTAAAAAAAATAGACTAAACATGCACAAAAATAAATAATGACTAAAGCTACAACTGAAATCCACTGGCATTACATTAAGCCTTGTTTTACTAATGTGTTGGGTGATGACTAATGCAGGTGATGACTAATTCATCACTTCACTACACCACTGTCAAATCTGTTTATTTTATATCCTCTTTAGCTTTATCTTTTCCCTGTAAACTCTTATTTTAACTCTCAACCTAAACTGTTAAATCCTTTTATTTATTAACCTCTCTTCCCCTCCTCATCTTTCCTCCCACTGCTCTGTATAGTTTTGAGCAAAACACTAATCTTTTTCCCTATTTTCCCTGCCCAAGACAGGAGGTGTTAGTGGCATAGCCATCCACTTT
Source organism: Trinectes maculatus (assembly GCA_016785345.1). Classification (NCBI taxonomy): domain Eukaryota; kingdom Metazoa; phylum Chordata; class Actinopteri; order Pleuronectiformes; family Achiridae; genus Trinectes; species Trinectes maculatus. Next base: position 166,847 of record JAFBJQ010000848.1, read on the forward strand.
ACTTTGCCTATCCACTTTCTGCTCATTTTCCTCATTATTATTGTAATCTTTCTTTCTGTCTCTGTTTTTTTTTTTTTGATTGATTGTCAACAGCAGGTATTATGCTTAGCCCATCAGACTGATGTGGGCTGAGGGAGCACATATCAGTGTATTTTTATTTACATGTATTATCGGTAGGGATGTCTATGTGCAGTAGAGACTGATACTTGCTCATAGCGCTGATATCCAAGCTGTCATCATCAAAAACAACATAATGGGTAAAAAGGGCAGGGTAAAAGTAACACTGCAAAGAGTCAAGGATCATTTTGAAATGATCCAACAAACATAGGATACCAAAGTGGTGCAGTGGTTAGCACTCATACCTCTCAGAAGGTTTTCAGTTCGAGTTCTGGTTCAGCCGCAGTCTTTCTGTGTGGAGTTTGCATGTTTTCTTGTGTGTGTGCGTTTTCTTCGGCTTCCTCCTACAGCTAGCAGTTAGCTGGAGACTAACTGTAGATGGGGATGTAAGTGTGACTGGTTGTTTGTCTCTGTATGTTGCCCCTTTGTTTGGCAGGTGACATGTCCGGGGTGTATCCTGCCTCTTACCCACAGTCAGCTGGGATTGAAAGCAGCTCCCCCCATGACCCATTAATGATAATAGGTGTAGGTAATGGATGGATCAAACAGAGATGAACGCAATTATGTCAATTATGTACATTAAACATTGTTTTAGGCTACAGTCTTTTTTAAAAAAAAAAAGACACCATGCCATACAGACCTTGCAGGTTTGTTTGTTTTTTAAAAGAACCTACAGTCCATACATTATTTGTTTCTCTGCTCTAGTGAAAGTGTGTAAACTGCTTTTACTTGAGTAAAGATGTTCACATTTGAGGACAGTTTTTCCACTTATTTTCTGAGGGCTGCAAAGTCCTTTTACTAGTTTTTAAAACATTTAAAACAATCTCAAAATCATCATCAGCTAAATAAATTGGATCAAACAAAATCAAATGAAGCTATAAACTTACTCATAACCAATGTTCCCTCTAAGCTGCGCGCTTGCGCAATCGCGCACTGCTTGCACATTCTCAGCGCACAAGAAAATCTATGCCGCGCATAAAATAAAATTCAACATAAACGTATTAATTAATATCTAATATTAGACCTAATCTAGTCTAATTAATTAGACCAATAATATTGTTTTCTGCACCATTTTGCAATGTAACTCAGTGAGTGACAGGTGTCCACCCAATGATACGATACAGTTCACTTACGCTTGGCAGCCAATCACAGCCTTGACAGTGCTTGTCTATCTGCCCTGCCCATACGCGCCGTGCAGGCTAGCTAGCTAACAACAACCCTTACCATGGCGAAATGAACGGGCAGCGACACATCCACTCACCAAGCTAAAGTAAAAAAGAAATGCGGTTCTTTTAAGGTGGAATGGCTGTCGGAGAATGTGCAAATAGAAGAACAAGCGGTGAAACTGGGTCCGATTTTTTCTTTTCTTTTCTTTTCTCACATATAACATACTACACATCTCATAAACAAGATTGTTGTCTTTTTCATTTTAAGTGGGCAAAATCACTTATAGTAAAAGTAAACTAATGAAAATTGCTGCTGTAATTTGATTCTTTTAATAAGCCATGTAACTTGCTATGATCCAAGGTTTTGAACAGGTGTAATACTGGTGTGTGGCCACAGCGTGCGCATCTGATGTTGCTCACAGTGGTCCTCGGTTTGCGCAGACACATGAACAATTAGAGGGAACATTGCTCATTACCATGTTGCACAAGCTTGTATGTGTGTATTTATTTATTTATCTATTTTCTCATTTACTTCAACTGTCAGTGAATATGTAAATTATTACATATATATATTTTTATATTATTTTATTGCTACAAATTTTATTTTTATTTTTTTATATATATTTTTGTTCATTCAGTTATTCTCTTTGAAAAGCTCTGTATGTTTATGCATTTTTACTTGTTCTTTCTGTGACTCAGGAGCTTTGCAACTTTTGGAATTTCCCTACACCTGATTCTGAAACATAAGTAAGTAAGATCTGAAACACAGTGTTATTAAAGCTCTTGTTTTCCAAGTTAGAGCCCATTACTGAGGGAACCACAAAATGTTGGATGTAGTTTTGTATAACTGATGTCGACTTACCTGGTCATGCTCTAATACCCTTAATAGCAAAGGACTATTACACATACTGCTAACCTTTTTCCTCTGGTCTGTATCTTCTAGGTAATTCTCTGTAGTTGTGTCTACTGGTGGTATCAGATATCAAGTGAATGGATCCAGACAAGCCTGACTCTGGTGGTAAGACAGGTGCTCCCTGGCTGGGGCGTGGGAGAGGACTACAACCTCAAGAGCTGGCTGTAGGACGCAGTAGAGGACTGTTGCTCTTTACAGAAGGTTCTGGTTTAGGGAGAGCCAGAGGTCTCCTGACTTCTGGCAATATCCCACAAAGAGGAGGGATAACTGCACTTCTCCCTGATCGTGTGCTCGGACAAGCGAGTGGACCGCTGGTGCAGACTGATGATGGAGTACGCGGGCGAGCCAGAGGACTGCTTTTCCCACTAGCTGAACCAAAGGTTGGGGTAGCAAGAGGTGCTGTCCTGCCCAGTCCAGAGCCGCAGCATGCACTGACACCTCCATCTGAAACCCTGACTTTGACAACCAAAGAGGTGGGAACCAGGAACCCGTCCGTGTGCACCATTACATATTTTTAATTTGTCAGTATTTTTGGTTGACTTGAAGAGCTATGCTTATTGGTCTGCTTACAGGTTGGTATGCCAACCCATGGTAAACAATCATCACTGGTCTCCATGTTTAGAGGAATGGGCATTGAGCCCTCAGTGGCTTCACTGGGAAGAGGAACACTAGCATTTGGTGTGTATTGTAAAAATGTATTGGGTTATGGGGTTCTTGACATGTATTGCGTATTACTCTTTTTTTACAATGTCTAATTGTCATGAGTTAGTAATGTGATTTTTGCACATAATGTTGTGCATGTCACTCTAATAATGCAAGCACATTAGTGTTAACAGCTACCATTGTACGATGTCGTACAGGTGTGTCATTAAATGATGTTTTCTATGCCATTATAATCCTTATTCCATCACAAATGCAGTAACCTCCTTAGATGGGAAGGAGGTGTACCCATAATGCATATTGTGTGACAAAACTCAGAGAAGATGTCTTAATCTCAAAATCAAATCTCAAATTATGTAATACAGAGAAAACATGCATTGTTTAGAAATGTAAAAGAAATTGTTAGTGAAACACATCAAAACCTGCTCCTATGAACTATTTTGATATAAAATGACACAATATAATGAATAATTCCTGAAACCATATTTGTTAGGAGAAAGAATATTTAAAGTTGGTTTGCATACAAAAAGTTGATTTGATTATGCCATAATAGTTTACATAGATTTAATCTTTCTCGGAATTCTTGCATATTCAAATTAACTGGCTTTGTTTTTTTTCTCCTGTTCTTTGGGGTGTAAATTAAACTCATTAAGCTCAAAATCAATGATCTGAACAGGGCTGTGGATCATTGCAGCCCTGGTTACTGTCTATGTGCAAGAGAACCATGAGAATTTAATTGTTGAGTTTTGTTGCAGGAAGAGGAGTTGCTGGAGCTACTGGGGAGTTAAAGCTACATGGTCCCCCCACAGATGTCCTTGGTGACTTGGAGTGTGTCAGCCAACCAGTAGAGATGATGGGCAGAGGCAGCAGGTAGGACACTAAGGAATGAAAAGATATTTTTTGACTAACTGGATTTCTAAGAGGTTCCAGGACATAATCCGTAATATATTTGAAAAAAAAAAAAATATCTTAGTACATTATTATATTTTGTACATCCCACAAGCTCCAGCTCATATATAGATAGAATAGAACTAGTGACATCCTTTACGGTAAATTAAAATCTGTTCAGATTTGCAGAATGTTTGCTAAAGTGCAAACATTGTATATTTGGCTGTGAGAGCAGAATCTGAGGTTAATATAGCACCTCTGATTCTGAGGTGCTGTTTTGACTTAATAGCAAGATCAGCTTTTGACTTAAGTGACAAATGTTTTTCCTGATGATTAGTCCAAAGTATCACATAGTGAAAATGTTGTTAACTTCCATTTTGTTAACTTTTAAAGGCCATTTCTTGTTTGTCACTGAAAATATTTGACATTATTGCAACTATTGTTAGAACTGGAAACCCATCTTGTTAGAACCCCACCTTCTGTGGAATTTGTCCTGTTGCAGTTTTCATGGCCGAAGTTTTACCCCCCTGACTGTGGGGTCTGCAAAAACGGCATTGCCACATCTTGGAGTAGGAAGAGGACACCCTACTATCTCTCCAGGTCATGTAGAGTCTGTTTCTTCACCAGCCCAGTACCCTCATCCTTTCCATGCAGGTGGGGAAACTTTAATATATTGTTGTACATTGTTAGGGAAAAATTGTGCAAAACCTCTGTTCAGCTTGTCCAGCGCATTAGTTTGTTATTTGAGTGAAAGTACTAATACATTAATCCAATCTGTCTGAAATACAACTGTCAATGTCAAGCAGCCACGTCCACTTTGTCCACCGTTCAAGATGTCCAGGAGCTCTCGGCTAGTGCACCAGCAAAGAGAGAGTTGAAAATGGAGGCAGTCCAGTGAGTATACTGTTTCTTCTCTGCATTTTGCCAAGGGTCCTTATCTCCGCATTCCTCTTGCCAGATAGAGTATTGAAATCTAATGAGTTTATGATACATTTAATCAAATCAAGTCACATTTTAGTTTTATAGCTCATATTCACAAACTACCATTAGCCTAAGGGCTTAACAATCTGGACAAGATGTTACATCTTCTCTCCTTAACTTTCAACAAGGGTGAGGAAAAACTGCCAAAAATGGAGAATGAGACAAATTGCAGGCAGTGCAGCAACAAACATCTGTCTGACTGGTTGTTATAATGACAGAAATACTTAGATGTTACGGTGTTATTAATAATAGCAGCAGCAGTGTTTCAGAACCTTAGTGATAAAAGTGTCAGAACTCAATCCAGCAGTTATGGAGTAATATACTCTCAGATTGAAGCCACATTACTCTTATACTGAGTAGACTAGTCAGCCAGCAACTCTGTTGGGGACACTAACAAAGAATGCACAACTCATTATAAAGATTAAATAACTGATTATGCATGTTGTGATGTGATTGAAGTGAAGTGAGCTGTATGTGCATACACATTCTCCTTTGGTCAGAGAGCCACCTTTTAAAGCTGGAACAAAAGGAACTTCGATACCTATTGGCTCAAACCACATTCCTGTTCTCTGCAAGAATGAAGCTGTTTATCAGTACCATGTTACATTTATGTAAGTGTCATTAATTTGTTTCCTCAATTCACATTTTACAAGTTATATGGATGTAATTTCTAAATTAAAGAAACCGAATGAAAGAATATAAAGTTATCAGAATCTGTTCTGTTAACAGTAATGTAAATCAAAGCTAAAATTATATTAGGGAATTGCTTTTGCTATCACCCACGATGACAAGTGCCACTGCATATTTTTTTCCTTAAAATGCATGTGCATTTCTAACCACATATGTTTCAGACCAAATGTAGAATCAATGGCAATGCGTTTTGGCATGATGAAGGAGCACCGCCCAACAACAGGGGATGTTGTGGCTTTTGATGGCTCCATACTCTACCTGCCTGTAAAACTGAATGAGGTGGGTATATATAGCAATGATGTAGTCTGTGAGGACACCTGTAAGGAACACTTTATTTTGTAGATATACACATTAAAACATTTTATTTATAATGGTGGAGTGTTTATACTGTAGCTCAGTGAAATGTCATTTTTATAATGCTCATGACAGTACTACTTTGAACAAGGACTGCAATGAATAGGCCATTCATTTTGTATTATAGTTCAAAACTTGTGGACCAAAACTTGTGGGCGATCATTTGACAACAGTCGGTTTATTATGCCACATAGATCTACAATATCTAAAGACTGAAGGAAAGTAGAAAAGTGTAAAAGATGCCTCTTGGATATTTTTTAGACTTTAGATGTAATTTACGTTTGCATTTTGAATCAGTTTCAGACTGAGGAATGTGTGAGTAGATTATGTGTTCCACCATTTGGACCTATGTTAACATATGTTAACTTACTATAGGCCTTCTAATTGTAAAGTGTATGTATGTGTGTTGTGGTATTCATTTCTTATTTGGTGACATTCAGGTGGTTGTACTCCAGAGTTTGAGAAAGACAGATAATGAGGAAATACAAATAAAAATCCAGATGACGAAGATTCTGCCACCCAACTCAGATCTGTGCATCCCGTTCTATAATGTGGTCCTCAGAAGGTATTTAAAAACATACAATCTTAAATTGACGTTCGAATAAACTCATGTAAGTATGTTGATCAGTAGTCCTTTTAATAACACTAGAGGCATAAATGTTATATTTAACTTGACAGGTTGCAGTTGCTGATTGTCCATTCATAAACAGTAAAATGAATAGAATCTATCTATTTATTAAGTGTTGGATAATTTTGCTTTTCTACATCCAGTTGGTATATTTTTCAAATGTTTCTCTACACACTTCAATGTTTTCTATTTCGGCAACAAATCCTTTCAAACTGTGAAATTTTCAGCAAGAATCAATTAAGTACCTGTTTTATAGTCATTAGTTAGAATACATAACTATCAACAAATACAGGCTAATTTTAGTACTTTTCGAAGAAGCATAGTTGTCATTGTGTTACCACGAGGTTTGAGGAGTCAAAATTAATACATAGTGGAGCATTATCAACTGCTTGTTCCTAATGAAAAACACAGTGGTGGACCATACTGATAGGACTGCTTTAGGAGTCCTAACAAGTTAGGTCCCATTGATAATTTTTTTTAGTTTTATTAAGAGTGTTTTAGTGGGGTTGCCTAGAGTGCAATTTTCTTTTTACTTTTAATTTAAGCCTTAATATAACACAATCTAATCAACCATAATTATACTGCCTATTACGTTACTGTTTAAATGGCCACATATTAGGTCATGATCTCATATTCTTTTTTTCCAAGAGTGATGAAAATCATCGGACTGAAATCGGTGGGACGAAATCATTTCAATCCAGAGAATGCAGTGATCATTGAAAAACATGGGTTAGTTCTGATTTGTAGTTGTATTTCATGGGGCAGACGCCAGCAGATACGACAGGTATAGTCCATTAATCGCTTTGTGTGTCTGGGTTTTTTTTTAGGCTTCAAGTGTGGCCAGGTTATTCAACCTCTATTAAGCGCATGGATGGTGGCCTGTACCTGGGTGTGGATGTGTCCCATAAGGTCTTGCGAAATGACTCTGTGCTGAATGTCATGTGAGTTTTCACAACATATTGCATAAGTGAATGGATAAAATAAAGAGTATTTTGTGTGTGTGTGTGTGTGTGTGTGTGTACATATACATGGGGTCCTTGAGTTACTACGGTCGCGAGTTACGTTGTTTTCGTGGTTACGACACATCTCCCGTGAACTTCCTTGTTTCGGCTTAAGCTGTTTGTCCCGTAAATATGTACAGACTTCGCACGGGAACTAGTTGGTGAGCGCTCTCTCTGTCTCTCAGCGCGCCTGCCGGCTCTCCAGCACCTCCACAGCACAGCTACGCTACTCTGCCTTGTGTTTACTTACCGGTATGTGAAATGGACGGCTGGCGGGGGGGTGCAGCGGCAGCCGGTAAGGAGATGCACACGGACACAGATGCGTTCGGACCGTGGCAATATCGTAGGTTTATTCACAACACAGGGTCTACACGGTTGATATCAGAAATCTTTTTCTTTTTTCTTTTTTTTATACTGATATCAGAAATCTAAAGGAAATGCTCATTACACTCGTGATCTCAACCCCTACGGTGTGTCAAGAGGGACAAAAAAGGCAATTCACCATAATAAACTCTTATTTTAGCGTGGTGTTATAGCGACATCTGGTGGCACAATGTATGCACAATGGCACAATGAATGT
>JAFBJQ010000848.1:178258-222200 GCA_016785345.1 Trinectes maculatus
CGACCGGACGTATCAGGAAGACAAGGAGTTGTACAGCAGCCCTCTTTATTGGTAACGTTTCTCAAATACAACCTGGTCACTGTCGGCCGCAACCACGGCAACAACAACAGAACAGCAAAACTTCCTTATTTATTACACACGGCTCTCTCCACCAACCAGACGCATTCACAGACTGTGGGACATCACAGAACTCTCACAATAACACTGAACATTAGTGCAGGATCGCTACAATACTATTATATGCATCACTTGTGGACACATTGCCTCTAATACACATAAATATACACTGCTTTTCAATGAAATCCAATTAATACCCAACTTTGTTAAAAACGGGAAACGTAGCAAATAAATAATCGATAATCGTTGACTAATCGAAAAATTAGATTATAGATTAGTCGACTACAAAAATAATCATTAGTTGCAGCCCTAAAGTTGAGTAATGTTCGATTTTTTTTTGGGGGGGGGGTTGTTTTTTGTTTGTTTTTTGACAAAAAACAATACCAACACCTGAAATGTGGAGAGTTAATAGCTTTAAGTCACTGTGAATTATCTCTTATGTACCCACAATTTATATGGATGGGGATCGATGTATGAGAAAGTATACCACTAGGAAGCAAAACACTGAGCTGTCAATATCTGTTGAACATTGAAATGTTGCTTGTCTAGCCAGTAGGTGTGCAGTGGTGAAGCAAGTAAGAAAACACTCAAATCAAGTGTTTTATGTGTCTTTTTTTTGCATCTCTTTATATTTTTATTTCCATTTTTTGTATTTTTGTTGGTTTATGTTATTATTTGATTGTGTATGCCTTTCCTGTTTTAGATTAAAGGTAGAATTCTGCCCGTTGAAACCATATGCCTGCGGTCTTCGTCTTTTGCCACCAGTTCTGATGTGTCCTGGTCCAGAGAGGTTGTAAGGGATGCTTCAATCAGTTCTGTGAGTATTTCTTATTTGAAATAATATAAATCAGATGTAATGAAAAATGTGATAACCTTTTTACGGATAAGTTTATTAAGAGTTTAAATGAATTAAAATCATTTCTAAACCCATTTTAAAATTTAAGTTGCACAAAATGCAAAAATATGCAAAAAGTAGTTAAGTAATGGACACCCTCTTCCCACCCCCATCTTGCTTGGCAATTTACTGGTATCTGAAAGAAAATCATAAGGAAGAATGTTTTTGTTTGTTGGTTTTTCTTTGTTTGTTTGTTGGCCATAAGAACAGCTGATGTGTTGATTTGTGTTTTTCACTATCTGAACCCATCTTATTCTTAAGATCCCCTTGAACATCTGGGCCATCTTCTACCCCCAGCGTTGCGCTGAGGATGCTGAAAAGCTTATTTCCACCTTCAATAAGGTGGCAGGGCCTATTGGGGTGAGACTGGATCGACCCATTTGTGTGCAGCTGAAGGATGATCGCACAGAGTGTTACATCAGGAGCATCCATCGTCAACTCACCAGTGAAGTATGTTGTTGTTGTATTTGAACGAATTTACTTCCTGCACAATGCGAAAGAGAAGTGACAAGGAACAAATGTTGAGCTTATTGTACACCTTCAAGAGGTGATAATAGGATAAAGCTATCCTACTGGAAATGAGTGACATATATACAAGTGTTTTAGTAAAGAAATATACCCTGCATTCAGAAACAGAAGATATATTGACAAAATAGCAGATAATGGCATCAAACATTTTTGTTCTGTCTCTAATATTAACTATTACAGTGATTGCTGCAGAAACAAGATCACAAAACGACAGTGGTTCCTGTTTTGTTGCCTGGTGCAACCCTTGTAATTGTGAAACTCTGAATAGCTTTGTATCTTTTAGCCTATTTATCATTGACTTTAGTCAAATTAATTATATATATTTTTCAGACTAAACTATGTAATAGCTGCCTTTTTCAGCACATAAGAGACATATTTGCTTTTTTATAATGTTGATTGGTGTGACCTTTAAGGCAAGCCTACGTTTAAATGTAGGCTAAAATGTGTTTCTATCTCTCTCTCTGTTTTTTTTTTTTGCAGCCTAATATGCAGCTTGTAGTGTGCATCATGGTTGGCAACAGAGATGACCTGTACAGTGCCATTAAGAAGCTCTGCTGTGTTAGATGTCCTATCCCTTCCCAGGTTTGTAATGATTGTATCAAGTGTTTCTGCACAGTTCTGTAAGAGTTGGGAAAATTGTGTTCTTTGCAACTGTATGCATAATACTTCTCATCTGAAAACAGTTTCTGCCAAAACAAAGTTAGAAGTATTATGATGTTATTATTATTTGTCATTAGGCTATCAACGTCAGGACAATCTCCAGTCAGCAGAAACTGAGGAGTGTGGCCCAAAAGATACTCCTGCAGATAAATAGCAAGTTAGGAGGAGAGCTGTGGACAGTCAATGTCCCCCTGGTGAGTATTATACAGGGACTTCATTCCGCACTGCTACAACAGGTACCTGTTGTACCTGTCATTTAAATTCCAGAGGCCATGTATTATATCAGTGCAGATTTTAAATTCATTTGCTCATTCATTTATTGATTGTATCGTTGCTTTTTGTCTTGAGAAATAGAGTAGAGCTTCAGTCCTCTATGGTAAATGGCGGCATTCCTTTGTTCCGCTTGCTGTTGTTTAGTTATTTCTTCTAACATGCATAGGTCATAAATTAAAATCATAATGCTCATAAAAGGGTCTGAAAGGGACTGACTGAACCCTGCAAAAACCCTTTTTATCAAAAATGTATGAGACTTGTAAAAATAAGTGGTTGTAGTCAGTGCGGAAATAATGAACCTCCTTCTTGAACAGAAACACTTGATGGTGGTTGGAGTTGATGTTCACCATGACACCAGCAAGACACATCAGTCAGTCATGGGTTTTGTTGCAAGTGTGAACAGGTAAACCTTTATTCTTTAGTTCAGTTCAAGGGTACAGTTGTTTTAATGTGAAGCACAACATAACGAAAAGTATTTAACAGTACCTATTAGTATAACTAAGACATCATTGCCCCATACATGTTGCTTTTCTTGACTCATAAACAGGACTGTGGCAAATTTTCATTGTTTGACAGTCCACCAAAAGAGCTTCCTTACAAAATATTTATTCAAATATTGGTGCTTATAAATGGTTGTATTTTACAGAATAACTATTGCACCACTAGTAACAATCTATGTTAATATTTTAACATAAATGCATGTTTTATTATCCAGCTCACTGACTCGCTGGTACTCCAGAGTAACTTTCCAGACACCCACAGAGGAACTGATCAGTGGCTTCAGAGTTTGCTTACTGGCTGCATTGCAGAAGTACTACGAGGTAGACACAACCAACACGTTACAAAATGTCTTTCAGCCCAACTTGATATAAAACCTGTGTTGTTTTTTCTGTATAGGTTAACCATAACTTGCCAGAGAAGATTGTGGTGTATCGGGATGGAGTGTCTGACAGCCAGCTGAAGACAGTGGAGCAGTATGAGATCCCACAGCTGATCAAATGCTTTGAGACTTTCCCAAGTTATGACCCCAAGCTGGTTTTCATTGTTGTCCAAAAGCGCATCAGCACCACCTTGTACTCCTGGACTACAAACAACCCAGAGACTGTTCCACCTGGGACTGTACTGGATAATACCCTCACGAAGAGAGATTGGTCAGTCTTAATTTATGTAATGAACAAGTAGTCAGTCTTTATTTTATTCTGATTTGAATGGGTATTAGTTGCCAACATGATACACTACAGTATGTTTTTTTTTAGGATTTTAAAATCGTTTTTCAAAATAGTAATCACTTCAGCAATCAACTTTCCCCTTGATTCAAACAGTGCGCCTGTTTGTTTTCGAAATCTAAAGGAAATGCTCATTACACTCACGATATCAACCCCTACGGTGTGTCAAGAGGGACAAAAGGCAATTTACCACAGTAAACTCTTATTGTGGGCAGCACGGTGGCGCAGTGGGTAGCGCTCGTGCCTCACAGCAAGAAGGTCCCTGGTTCGAATCTCGGTTCGGGGGATCTTTCTGTGTGGAGTTTGCATGTTCTCTCCGTGTCTGCGTGGGTTCTCTCCGGGTACTCCGGCTTCCTCCCACCGCCCAAAAACATGCATTGTGGGGGTTAGGTTAATTGGCCACTCTAAATTGTCCTTAGGTGTGCATGTGAGTGTGAATGGTTGTTTGTTTGTATATGTATTCTGTGTTGGCCCTGCGATGGACTGGCGACCTGTCCAGGGTGTACCCTGCCTCTCGCCCGATGTCAGCTGGGATCGGCTCCAGCTCCCCCCGCGACCCTTAACAGGATAAAGCGGTAGAAAATGAATGAATGAAACTCTTATTGTAGGGTGGTGTTATAGCGACATCTGGTGGCACAACTTTGTAACTACCTTACCTATGAATGTATGTTCCGACTTAACGTCGAAATTCGGTTACGACACATTCTCAGGAACGGATCGCCGTCGTAACTCGAGGACCCCCTGTATTGGATATTGGTAAAAAAAAATAAAGTCAATTTCGAACATCCCTAGTTTTTACTCTAAATCCAGTCTTAGGCCACAGATGTCTGACACACAGCTTTAATTTGCTTTTTAAACTGCTTTGGCAGTTGAGTTAAAAAAGGAATTTGTTAATTTGAACTCGGCATATCATGAAAATATTGTCATTCTTACTTGAAAATCTCAACAAGGTTTCTTTAAATGTATACATCAAAAAAGGCTGCAGCCCCAACTTCTGGCAACAGCAGTTAATCTACACTTTTGATAAGGTACCATCAAAGGCACTGTGCATCTGATGTGGCTATTCAACATTTCTAGCCATAAAAGTGATTTATTTGTTTCTATTCAGGGTGGACTTCTACCTGATGGCGCATCACGTTCACCAGGGCTGTGGTCTTCCTACACACTACATCTCCTTGTACAACTCAGCAAACCTCACACCAGACCACTTACAAAGGTAGTGATAATATTTGATTACATTCATTTCCACCAATTGTCATATTGACCAGTGCTGGTATATTTTTATTGTGAGTACATGAAAAAAACACTTTAAGACCTGGTAAATATTACATTTAGCAAATCAATATTGCTGTTATTGTTGCCGCTGCATCAGACTTTCATTTCCCACTGATCCTAAGAAAGTTGAGGAATTATACATTTTCTAATCAACAGGCATTTTTTCTGGTACTGCTGCTATTTTCACAGGAAAATATTATTTTAGAAAGATTGCAAGTTGTGTAATATAGCACAATGTTTCTCTAAACCAGTACTGTTGAAGGGATGCACACTAAAATACAGGGAGCATTGTGCCCATGTTAACTGGTTAAAGTAACTTTAGATTTTTGGTCCTATACCAGGTTGACTTTCAAGATGTGCCATTTGTACTGGAACTGGCCGGGCACCATTCGTGTTCCAGCACCGTGCAAGTATGCCCACAAACTGGCTTTCCTTTCTGGCCAGTACTTACACTCGGAGCCAGCCGCTCAACTTTCAGACAAGCTCTTCTTCCTTTGAGCAGCACCAGTTACTGCCAAAGAAACTGCTCAGTTTTCATATCTCTCACCCAGGAGGGTTGTGGGTAAAGGAGCGTGGTTTTCTGTATAGTTTTGGCCCCTCCTGCCTGTTGTTGTTCTATTCTATATTGTGTTCTGAATAAACGCTGTTTGACTCACTCCATCTCTGTGTTTTCCTCATTTGCCACACTGTTTACCTTTCTGCCACCTATATAATGTTTGCCTGTCTGTTTGGTATTGTGTCGGAGCAGAGTGAACGTTAAGGTCAGAAAATGTTCAAATTGTCAAAACCGACATACCCAACAACAACACTCATTTGTCTGTAATAGGGACGATGACGCATGTTTTCTGTCTGTGTGAAGGAACTGCCACCTACTGGCTCATATCAGCATTGTTTTCTCCAGATTGTGAACAATTGCGCACTGTACTAGACACACTGGCTAGTGTTAGATTACTGATCCAGGAAGTCTAAAGACAAAATGCTTTAAATCGTAATAAACCTTATTAATTAAGAAAAGACCAAAGACTAAAGAGATCGTCAGATGTAGCACGCGTCACACGACACGTCACAAACCGCATATAAGTCATCGATTTCTATTTTCCGAGACTATGAATATGTGGTCTCAGTAGCTCTTTATGAGTGGATTATTTACGGGGTTTGCCACGGGCAGCCTCCCGAGAGAGTAAACAACCGAGACAGGAAACACGACCACTTTCACCGGAAAGGAGGAGCGGCGTTTATAGTCGCCTGCGAGCTGCTGTAATGGCGGTGTCTCGTCGCTCCTCGCAGCAGCAACAGCAGCAGACTAACTTACAGTCTCCGCCGAGAAACAGCTCTCTCTCGGGCGCTCCTCCGGCCTCTCCGCCGATGCCTCTGCTCGCGGCAGTGGTCGGAACCCCGGAGAATGAAAGGGAATGCAGCGGGGGGATCGACATGGCCCTGGCCTCCCCGGACCTACCAGCGCCTGTACTAACGAGCAGTGCCAGCTCCACTACGACAACCTCCGGCGGCGGCGGCAGCAGCGTCTCTAGCCCCGGCTCTGGAGCGACCAGTCCCACCGACGGCAGCAGTGGCATCGGCGGGGCGTTCAGGGAACTATTCGAGGCCTGTCGCAACGGAGACGTTTCCCGAGTGAAAAGGCTCGTCGACTCGGTGAACGTCAATGCGAAGGACATGGCTGGTCGAAAATCAACTCCCCTTCATTTCGCTGCGGGTAAAGACTAGCTAAGCTAATCACACAGCAGCGTAATGTTAAATCTGCTAACATGCTAATTAGCTAAAGCGGTTGTATCTTAATTGTCGTTTTGAGTGATAAACTTTCATTTACCGATCTGATATCGGTACATTTAACGACGCTTTGTTATCAGTTTAGTTAATTAAAAGCCCGACCGTGATAACCAGCCAGTTTTGACACACAGTAGCGTCGTTATCACACTAGTGATGTGTCGTTCATGAACGTTTAGTTCATATGAACGAATCTTTCACGTGACCCGGAAAGAACTAATCATCTCGGTGACTGATTCAGAGATTCGTTCATGAGTCGTTCACTGGGTCGTTCTCGTTCTCGTTCATTTGTCACGTGACAGCGGCTCAGCCTATGCGAAGAGCAGTACACCCAGAGATTCGTTCATGAGTCGTTCACTCGAGTCGTTCTCGTTCATTTGTCACGTGACAGCCAGCGCTGACTGTGTCGGAGCAGGAAATACGGAGCTTCGCTCACTCGAGTCGTTCTTTCGTTCATTTGTTGTGACCAGTATACACAGCGTTTTGTCATGAAATCATGGTCTAATTAAGTTACTGAAGTTTTTCATTCACTCGTCCTGTAGCAGCTGCAGCCGAGATGCAGGAAACAGAAAACAGGACTGATTCGTTCACGACTCGTTCACTGGGTCGGTCTCGTTCATTTGTCACGTGACAGCTGCTCAGCCTATGCGCAGAGCAGTACACCCAGAGATTCGTTCTTGAGTCGTTCTCGTTCATTTGTCACGTGACAGCGGCTCAGCCTATGCGCAGAGCAGTACACACAGAGATTCGTTCATGAGTCGTTCACTCGAGTCGTTCTCGTTCATTTGTCACGTGACAGCCAGCGCTGACTGTGTCGGAGCAGGAAATACAGAGCTTCGCTCACTCGAGTCGTTCTTTCGTTAATTTGTTGTGACCAGTATACACAGCGTTTTGTTCATACAGATCGGTCGCTCGTTCATTTGTCACATGACATCCGACATACATTATTCATTCATGAAATAATGAATAAGTGGTCTTCGGTTCTTGTACATGTGTACACTGTTATAGTGTACATAATGCAGTGCGTTTACAAGTGTGTCGATGAATAAATACTTGATCATATAAACGTGTTGATTTTGTGTTATAATCTGCCACAAAAATAATAATAAAATAAAATCACATAACAACAGTAATGTCACGTTTGGGACAGTAACATTTTCGGGAAGTTGGGACTTAAAAGTCGTCATGAAATCATGGTCTAATTAAGTTACTGAGTTTTTCATTCACTCGTCCTGTAGCAGCTGCAGCAGAGATGCAGGAAACAGAAAACAGAACTGATTCGTTCAGGACTCAAAACGTTGAGATGCGTTCATTTGTCACGTGACAGCCAGCTCAGACTGCTTGCTGTTTTAAAGGGCGCCCTTGTTAAATGAACGAAAAGACTCAAAAAGATTCGTTCATTTTACCGTCCGAGACTCGCGGATCTGAGTCTGTAAAAAGACTCAAATTTCCCAACAGTATATCACACGGCATAACGTCAACGTTTCTCTAATGTCTAATGTTTGTGTGTGATTGAACACATGAAGGACATTTTTCTACCTGTTTCGTGTGTGTTATTATAAAGACCTTCAGGGCAATGGACATCTACATTGAGTGTGTACAGTTGTGCTCTAGAAAATAAACGCTAACTCTGCTGTCATGGACTCGTGGCTAAGAGCTGTGTTTATAAACGTGTCGCATTGTACACACAATAATGTCATGTAGTATAACTAAGGTATATATTTTAGGCAGATATTCATCTGAAGTCTGCAGTTGTGTTGTCTTAAACAGATCAAAGTGCTGTAGCCATTTTATGTTGAGTGTAGATGCACCAGTCCTAACCATATTTAAAATCACTGTAAACCTCTTTCAGGTTTTGGCAGGAAAGATGTGGTGGAGCACCTCTTGCAGACAGGGGCAAATGTTCATGCTAGGGACGACGGAGGACTTATTCCCCTGCACAATGCCTGCTCCTTTGGCCATGCAGAAGTTGTCAGTCTCCTCTTGTGTCAGGGTGCTGATCCCAATGCCAGAGATAACTGGAACTACACGCCGCTGCATGAGGCTGCAATTAAGGGAAAGATAGATGTATGCATTGGTAAGAATCTCTTATTATTTCCAAGCATAGCCAAATCTTCCAGTGTGTGGTCAGTGTTTTTGAGATGGCCTTATTCTGTGTAGGTTCATGAAAAGATTGACAAACTGGAACCAAGCGTTTGGTAGCAAATCGTTTTTTATCAGCCTCTTTATTCACTGTGTAAACAATAAAACAACTCTTTTACCCAGTGTTACTCCAACATGGAGCTGATCCAAACATCCGCAACACTGATGGCAAGTCTGCACTGGATCTCGCTGACCCATCAGCCAAGGCTGTTCTCACTGGTCAGTCCATCTTAGCTGTTTTCCTCTAATGTTTACATTTTAGACATTCCACTGTGACAGATGCGCAGCAGATTAGTAATATTCACTCACTCAAATGTAACAATAAACTACTGATGGAAGGTGCTTTGTCAACACATTTTGTCTTTATCAGCAACTGAGCAAAGTGTAAAGGCTGGCAAACCTATTTCTGTTTGTACCCTGCCACAAACAACCGAGAGCATCCATTTATTAAGCAAACGTGCAGTAATCAAGAAAGAACACGTATATTACTAAAAGTTACATAACGGGCTAATATGTGCATTTATATGTTGTTGTTTGATTTTCATCCAGGAGAATATAAGAAGGACGAACTTCTAGAAGCAGCAAGGTACACATTGTTTAATGTTGTGTTGTTTGCCCTGTGTTTGTGCTTGCTTCTTGGCAAATGAGAATTGGTTCTCAACTGATTTACGTGGTTAAATAACGGTTAAATAAATTCATTAATTAATAAAATGGTGACCATCAGACTGACTGGTCGGTGCTCAGATGTCCTGCTAGTCAGTCATTTTAGTAGTGCTTGTTTGAAATAACATTGAGTTGTGAGAGGTAGCTTAAACTATAATGGTGGATAGTACACTTTTCTACATTTGTGTAGCAATAACAATATACGGTGTTCACAAAATGAGAGTGACAAAACATAGTATTAGTTTCATCTTGTCATCTGTGAATTTGTATGAAACAACATTTTTTTAAATATGTATTTCTGTCATTCTATTTTACGGCAGAGGATTAGGGCCACTGTTCAAATAAAGTTTGAGTTCTGACTTTTTTCTCAGAATTCTGACTTTTTTCCAATTCTGACTTCAAAGTCAGAATTCTGACTTTTTTCCAATTCTGACTTCAAAGTCAGAATTTTGAGAAAAAAGTCAGAACTCACTTTTTTTTTGAACAGTGGCTCTAATCCTCTTCCGTACTATTGAAAACCCAGGGAATATTTATTTTAATGAGGCTTAGGTATTGACAGTCTTTTATGTATATTTCCAGGAGCGGAAATGAAGAAAAGCTGATGGCACTGCTGACTCCATTAAATGTCAATTGTCATGCCAGTGATGGCCGCAAGGTAAATGAGCTTTTTTACCTCACCGCATAACACAGTACACATCTCTCTCATTTTTACATGTATTGTGCGAGGTTGCAAATGGTTTGCACTGTATTTTTAGAAATACCAAGAAGGTGTCTTAGTCAAACAGCATGTGCTGGGTTAGTTCATGTGGTGCAGATATTAATAGGATTTATGTCATTGCCACAGGGTGTTAATTGGGATCTCTTTCAGTAATTGTGCATGTCCTTCTTCCCGTCATAACATCACAACTCTTTTATGGTGTGTTGAGGTTCAACTCCTTTTATTTGTTTATTTTCTCTTGGAGATAAAGTAGACAGACCATTCCTTTACTTATAAATAAGTGGTTTTGTTAACAATATTTCAGCATGTTTGAATCAGATGTCTATGGGGTTGCTTTTTTGTTTTTTTAAACCCATAATAAATTTTCTATTCTAGATGCTGGAGCGAAGCTATTTGTGGTCTTGAAATCTATTTAGTGACACAAACAACCACTAAGATCTTAAAGACTTCAGTCGGTGTATTTTGCAGTAATTCATTCCTTGTAGTTTTTTTTCCTAGAAACTCCCCTTAACGCAATCAATCTTTTTCTCTTGACTAAAAGTCTAATTGTACAGGCGTCTTTTATATTACTGACATCAGATTTTAGCATTACTAAGTCGTTCCCTCAATGTCAGGCACAGTACTGTTTTTGTATTTCATTGTTTTACTTTTTTCATGTTCTGTCTGCAATGCATGACTTTTCTTTCAAATTAATAATTGAAATATTATATATCCTTTTTAGCTATAGTGCTTATTTTTGTAAATAACTTATAGAATCTATAATCAGTGTCCCAAAATGGCATTGGTTTATATCTTTTAATATATATTATTTCTTGCCTACGACACATTATTTTTGGACTTTGCATGATCTCAGCCAGTATTCTAGTGTAGATTAGGCTGTATGTCATCACCCTATATTTTCAAAAAGCCATTGAGAAACCAGAGATATCACACTGAGCCTCCAGCTATTTATCCTCTCTGGCCTAGTGTCACTCCTCATTTCAGACCCCATGTTTGATGGATCAAAGATTGACTGTAACTGAAGCAAGTGTTTTATTGACTTAGGAAGGAAAGGAAACCATTGCTGTGAAAAGATGTCATTTTGTAATTTTTGTTTCGTTTTGTTTTCCGTGTGACTCTGGCAACATTTGTCGATCAGTCAACATCCCAAAAAATGCTGGTAAGTTGACCTTGATAACGGCCACTTGATTGATGCACTGTTGTGATCTTTTTTGTTTGTTTTATTCCTTTTAATCCATTGTTTTTATTTGACCAAAAAGCTGGCTGTCACTTGTTAATTGCACATCATGGACCTCGGTGTACGGGTCACTCATGTATCTTACCCTGATGCTCCTCTGTGTGTGCGTATGTGTGTGGCCTGTGAGTGAGTGAGGTGGGGTGGTGTCATGGTTACGATTCATCTCTTTGGATATGGAGAGGAGCTCAAAATGTCCACTGCCTGCTTTCTTT
Source organism: Trinectes maculatus (assembly GCA_016785345.1). Lineage (NCBI taxonomy): Eukaryota > Metazoa > Chordata > Actinopteri > Pleuronectiformes > Achiridae > Trinectes > Trinectes maculatus. Next base: position 189,987 of record JAFBJQ010000848.1, read on the forward strand.
GGCGTCTGTCCTCTCCTGCACACTCATTCACATTTCTTAAACTGTCAATCACTTGTTCTTCAGTCAGTTTCTGATATGGCTTTTAATTTATTCATTTGTTTAATTCTGATGACAATCACTCATGCATGCCCAAAGACCTGCCCCTCTGCATTTTGTCAAGCAAATCCTGAATATGTGTCTGTGAAATTTGTGTCTACTTCATGTTCCTTGTCAGATCGGTTGTATGCAGTAATGAATGGATTACATTTCACTTGTCATTCACGTGCTATGCCTTGCTACCCATTGCGGTAATGACCTCTGATTGCTTTTGATTGCTCGTGCCATTTCACACTGCCCCCATGATTCAACTCTGATCCATCTGATTTAATCACTGTGGCTTGAGATGTAACCGTTTACTTTCTGGGTTTGATAAATATATCACTGCATGGAAACTGAGATGAATGATGTTCCCTGTTTTCATTATAAGTTTGACCTGGCCTAGACTATCAAACGGAGGAAAAATGCTACTTAAGATTGCAGCTTTTCTAAGACTAACATTTATTTTTCTCGGCCGAATTAAAGCAATTTGATTTAATCTTCTAATAGCTTGCAGTTATGCTTTCTCAGACACTTGACATGCTTATTATGGTACTGCATCCTATTATGGTTGGGTTTCTGTAGCATTTGATTTGCATATTATGGCTTTTTTTGAATTACCTATGTTTTTTGGCTAGATACTTATCTAAATGTCTTTTGTCCTTTTAGTTTTGCCAGATCAAAGGGCAGAATTGAAAATGAAACAACCACATTAAAAACTAAACCACCTATATTATCCCAATCATAATTCCCTCCTAGCCATTTTGAATTAACAGCTGAACGAGAGGATTTTTTTCTGGCTCACCACCAAAAAAATTCAGAGCCATCTAAGATTGGTTCTGATCTTATCAAATGGAAGTTGAGGTAGCTGGGTAATGTTGTTAAATTTACTTGCTGTTACTCAGGTTAATAGACGTAATATAATTAACCTAATATGGACATTAAATGAATTTGTTGCTGGATATACCCGCAAACTCTACTGACCTTGCATCATATCTTTCATTCATCTGCAACTCACTGAGCATAGCCTGCCACAGCACATTGCTTCTGGCTCTAATCAGCCGCTTGCTCCATGGCCATCGATGGCAGCACACCCTAAAGCAGCCACTGATCTGTGCATTCTAACAAACTGTCCTTTCTTCCAGTCGACACCCCTTCACCTGGCCGCAGGCTATAACCGAGTACGCATCGTTCAGCTCCTTCTTCAGCATGGGGCTGACGTTCATGCCAAGGACAAAGGGTGAGACCTACTGGATGTCTAAAGAACAAAATTAGTTGTTTAGCCATTTTTATTGACGTTGACCTGATTGTCTTGTCTCTCCAGTGGTTTGGTTCCTCTTCACAATGCTTGTTCCTACGGTCACTTTGAGGTCACCGAGCTTCTCCTTAAGGTAAGAAAAGCATAATTTCTTAGCTCAGTATATTATCCGTTTTAGTGTACAACATAGTCAAGCCTGACTTGATAGTCATAACTAAATTCTAGGAAGAAAATGTTTGTTTGTTTGTTGTCCTGTCTGTTTTCTGTGATCTTATGTGGTGCCCTCTGTCTGTAGCATGGAGCCTGTGTCAACGCCATGGACTTGTGGCAGTTCACGCCACTCCACGAGGCAGCGTCCAAAAACCGAGTGGAGGTTTGCTCCTTGCTACTGAGTCATGGGGCCGATCCCACCCTGCTGAACTGCCACAGCAAGAGCGCTGTGGACATGGCCCCCACCCCAGAGCTTAAAGAAAGACTCACCTGTGAGTTCTGTGTCACACTGATACACAACAGTGAACTGATAACATTTTATGGAGGACACAGATACAGTTTATTGACATTATAGGCCATGAATGAACAATAACTGTCGTCCAACGAGTAGCCTACCATATCTATCATATCGCAACGGTATTTAGTGTGTGTGTGGTTTCGTTTTTTTACTTACTCTCTCTTACACAGATGAGTTCAAGGGTCACTCACTGCTGCAGGCAGCTCGAGAGGCAGACTTGCCCAAAGTGAAGAAAACACTGGCTCTGGAAATAATCAGCTTCAAACATCCTCAGACCAATGAAACAGCTCTGGTCAGAACTAAACCTTGATACTTGCATGCTTTGAAATGAAAACTGCTCTAACAGTATTGAATGAGCTTCCTTTGTAATTGTTACAAATTCAGCCACTCAGCCAAATTAAATTTGAGTGATCTCAGACTGGAAAAAGTCAGTGAATAATGTCATCAAATAAAAGAAATTAGTTGATAAACAGATAGTTGTATGTGATTGGCTATTAGTTTGTTGACATATGTAGATTTTAATTTACATATGTAGATTTTATATTAATATAGATGGTTTTCTTTGACACAGTTTTCCATTACATTTACCTGTTGTTGATTTCTGTTTCAGCACTGTGCAGTTGCCTCCCCCCACCCAAAGAGGAAGCAGGTGACTGAGTTGTTGCTGCGTAAAGGTGCCAACATCAATGAGAAGAACAAAGAGTAAGTTCAAAACATCTAGCTTTTTTCATTTTAAAATTTAATAATTTTTTAAGTGAGTACATTTTAATTAAATCATTGAATGCATTTTAATAAAGGCAAGAAGGTAGATAAGTTAACAGTACATTTCTGCACATACAGCTTCATGACTCCCTTGCATGTGGCTGCTGAAAGAGCTCACAACGACATACTGGAGGTGCTGCAGAAACATGGAGCAAAGGTCTGGTTTAATTTACTTTTTACATATTCATTCTGTGCGGCCAGTTTGCTGAGAGATAGAGTGTTAATCAGCTTCAGATTTACAAGAGAAGTTCAGATTTATAATTGTTGCATAAAAGATGTTACAGAAGATGAAAATGTATGTTGTGGAAATATGATAATAGACCCTTTCTCCACCTCCTCTGACTCCAGGTAAATGCGGTGGACACTTTAGGTCAAACATCTCTTCATCGAGCTGCACTGGCTGGTCACATTCAGACCTGCAAGTTGCTCCTGAGCTATGGGGCAGACCCCTCCATCGTTTCTCTGCAGGGTTTCACTGCTGCCCAAATGGGCAATGAGGCTGTGCAGCAGATTCTTAATGGTAATCATAGCCACTTAACTTCAAGCTTTTTAACATGGTTTGCTATCAAGTCTGACACAGCAAATGCATGCTGACAATAAATATCCTGATTCACAACGAGGCACATTTTGCAGTCTGGGAAATGCTTTAAACCCTGATTTTTTATATATGAGGTCTGTATTGCTTTTTTCCCCTCCAGAAAATGTCCCCACACGTAACTCTGACGTGGATTACAGATTTCTGGAGGCAGCTAAAGCAGGGGATCTGGAGACTGTGCAAGTAAGTTCACTGTTTCTAGTGTTGTAATGGCTACAGTTTAGCTGTTTAAAATGGTACCTTTTTGTTCTATTTATTCAGAGATCTGTTTCTCAAATTTCACATTATTACAACACAATCATCATCGTAGTATGGAGCATTACTGGACACGTAGCAGTGGTTTACAAATGACTGTGAAGGCCACATTGTAATTATCTTGTAAATTAAACATACCCCTCAGCTGAGTTTCTTATTGTTACATTGTCTCTGTGTACTCCAGCAACTTTGCACCCCTCAGAACGTTAACTGTCGGGACTTGGAGGGCCGCCACTCTACCCCTCTCCACTTTGCAGCTGGTTACAACCGAGTGGCTGTAGTTGAATACCTATTGCACCATGGAGCTGACGTCCATGCCAAAGACAAGGGGTGAGTTCTTCAGCTTCCATCTTGAAATGTGTTTAAGTTTTTTAAGCTAAACCCATTTTAACTGACATGTGTCATTCCTTCTCCAGCGGTCTGGTTCCCCTCCACAATGCATGCTCCTATGGTCACTATGAAGTGGCTGAGCTGCTGGTCAGACATGGAGCCTCAGTCAATGTGGCTGATCTATGGAAGTTCACACCGCTCCATGAGGCTGCCGCCAAAGGCAAATATGAAATCTGCAAACTGCTGCTTAAAGTAAGTGAGGCTATATCACTATCATAGGTCGTACATATTGTCTCAGATTAATTTGTGTCCACTGTCAGTGAATGTAATTATGATTTGTTACACGTGTTTAGCATGGAGCTGACCCCTCCAAGAAGAACCGTGATGGCAATATGCCACTGGACATGGTCAAAGACGGAGACACAGACATCCAGGACCTGCTGAGGGGTGATGCTGCGCTGCTGGATGCTGCTAAGAAAGGATGCCTCGCCCGAGTCCAGAAACTCTGCTCCCCAGAGAATATTAACTGCAGAGACACACAGGGTCGCAACTCCACACCACTCCACCTCGCAGGTAATCAGTATAAGCAGTTTTAATGGGATTGTCTTTGTATGGACTAAAATAACAAAAAAAGAGCCCAGCTAGGTCATCCATAATGATGATATTTTGTCTTGTCACTCATGGAAATAATCTAAAATAGACTTTGGCTTTACTATGTTCTTTTTGACTTTTGTATCTCTATATCTTCATCTTTATATCTTCAGAGATTACTGGGTTAAATAAAGAACAGGTGTATAAATAAATGTTTTAGAAAAGAAAGATTCAATTGAGTCCACAAGTAGAATGTGTGTAAATTACATTTCCCTTCCCTGAAATCTGTTCCTCTTTGTCAGCTGGCTACAACAACCTTGAGGTTGCAGAGTATCTGCTGGAGCATGGTGCGGATGTCAACGCCCAGGACAAAGGAGGCCTTATCCCTCTTCATAATGCTGCTTCTTATGGGGTGAATGTTAACAACAGAACCACAGACCCATTCATATCAAAAGCTTGTGGGCTATGATTTACAAACCCCACATGATCTCACAATTATTAATTAAACCTTAAAGGTGTTTAGATGGTTCTTACCCTCAGACTCTGTTAACACTATCAGTAAAAGTGAAATTGATACTGTACTTACATTAAAGTTTAATGCAATCCTTTTTTATGGTTCAGAGGCTGACACATACTGTCTCCACTCTTCCTCACAGCATGTGGATATTGCAGCCCTACTGATCAAGTACAACACATGTGTGAACGCAACAGATAAATGGGCTTTCACCCCTCTCCATGAGGCAGCCCAGAAAGGTCGCACTCAGCTCTGTGCGCTGCTGCTCGCTCATGGAGCCGACCCCACCATGAAGAACCAAGAGGGCCAGACTGCTCTGGACCTGGCCACGGTAACAACCTCTGTTAATAGTTTAGGAATAACCATGAAGGCAAGTTATGTCTATTAAAACATGAAATGGATAAGTCCTTACTAGTTCTTTAATTACAGTATTAGACCTCTACTTTAACAGTCCACTTAATGTTGGAAAAGCTAATGTACTAGTTTCCATTGCAGGCTGATGATATCCGAGCCTTGTTGATGGACGCCATGCCACCAGATGCTCTGCCCAGCTGCTTCAAGCCACAAGCCACTGTAGTTAGTGCCTCAGTCATCTCCCCTGCGTCCACACCATCCTGTCTGTCGGCTGCCAGCAGCATAGACAACCTGGCTGGGCCACTCACTGAACTTACTGCTGCCGCTGCTGCCAGCGCCTCTGGAGTGGCAGACGGAGCCTCAGGCACTGACCGCAAAGAAGGGGAACGTAAGTTTGTTGCATGTATAATCAGATACTAGTGCAAAACAGGCAAACTAAAAAAATGTGGTCATTGTAAAAATTTGGTGGGAAAACCTGTTAAAATGGATTATTTTCAATTAAAGGTCTAATTCATTGTTTTTCAAAGTGACAGTGTTGGACATGAACATAAGTCAGTTCCTGAAGAGCCTTGGCCTGGAGCACCTGAGGGACATCTTTGAGAGGGAGCAGGTTAGCTACCTGAAAAATGCCTTTCAATTTCGTAGTATGGATGTCTGTCATTAACTCATTCCCACAAGACAGTATATAACTTAATGTAGTTGGTTTAAAGAAATGGTCTAGCAACTGTTTTGAGCAACTATAATTTTTCATTTTTCTAGATCACCCTGGATGTGTTGGCCGACATGGGCCATGAGGAGCTGAAGGAGATTGGAATTAATGCCTATGGCCACCGACATAAGCTTATCAAGGGTGTTGAGAGGCTGCTGGGGGGGCAGCAAGGTAAGGAAGCAGCCTTGAGGATTTTTCTCTACAATCATTTTCATCATCAAAGTTGGACATTGTTCAAAAGTCTGTCTGCGTTTTCAGGTGCCAACCCATACCTGACATTCCACTGTGCCAACCAGGGCACCATCCTGATTGACCTTGCCCCAGACGACAAGGAGTACCAGTCTGTGGAGGAGGAGGTAAGTCATCTTCTCCTTACATGCTGTTATTCTTTCTCAACAAGGAGAGAAATCAGACTAAAAGCTTGAAATAATTGACCGATAACAACTACCGGTAATATATTTTTTTTTTCATCACCCAGATGCAGAGCACCATCCGAGAGCACAGAGATGGAGGAAATGCAGGTGGTGTGTTCAGCAGATACAACATCATCAAGGTCTGAACCAGGAAACTTGGTGTAGTTGTTCCATGTGCTTTCATAAGAGATTAATTCTTTGGACTATCGATTAAACCACTCTGACTAGATGCACATTTACTCCTTGATATAGCGCAGGCATAATGCCCAGTATCTTGCATGTCCTAATGTGCTTTACAGATTCAGAAGGTGGTAAATAAGAAGCTTAGGGAACGTTACACCCACCGGCAGAAGGAGATTGCAGATGAGAACCATAATCACCATAACGAGCGGATGTTGTTTCATGGTAAATGCACGCCATGTGTTAGTTTTGTATGTTTTTGATCAGGAACCATTGGATTTTTGTTTTAGGTTGCTGTTCTACAGGCATCGGTTTGTAATAGTGTAAAGCACACTAAATTTGTTATTGTGTATAACATAATTCTTCATATCTTCCTCAAGGCTCTCCTTTTATCAACGCCATCATCCATAAAGGCTTTGATGAGCGCCATGCCTACATAGGAGGGATGTTTGGAGCAGGGATATACTTTGCAGAGAACTCCTCAAAGAGCAACCAGTATGTCTACGGCATCGGTGGAGGCACAGGCTGTCCGACGCATAAAGACCGCTCCTGCTACTTGTGCCACAGGTAACCTAACATGAAACATGACTTTTGCAGGTCAAGTGCAATTTAAACTGAATCACACTAACATGTCTTGTTAGAAACGTCCAAGTTTCTTCTTTGTAACTTAAAAGGTATAATATGAAATATTGTGGCGATACTTATACCATTTTTTCCTCATCTAAACTCTCAGGCAAATGCTATTCTGCCGAGTGACCCTCGGGAAATCCTTCCTACAGTTCAGTGCCATGAAGATGGCGCATGCTCCACCAGGACATCATTCGGTAATCGGGCGGCCTAGCGTCAACGGATTAGCCTATGCTGAGTATGTCATCTACAGAGGAGAGCAGGTAAGCTCATTTATAGGACTGTAGTATGAACAAAATACATAACCACACCAACGCCATCATGGTGGCTCATGTTGTGCTGTGTATTTCCTTCAGGCCTACCCAGAGTACCTCATCACCTATCAGATTCTTAAACCAGAGAGTGCAGCCCAGTCAGCTGCAGGAGCTGAGCAGAAGTCATAATTATTTTACATCACACACATGCACGCACACATTCACAAACACACAAGGACTTGATGCCTGTTAATTTCTCCTTTGTATTGCAAATGCACAAAGACCTTTTTATTTACCAAACACATTTCCAATCTTTTGTCAAGTAGAAGCCATGGTGACCAGTGTTTTATGAGCTGATATGCTGTATAATACTCTCCTACACATGGTGATGACACCTTTTTTTGCATCAGTTGCATGTTAATACAGAAGCATGTTAAGACCCAATAGCGTGTGTGGGTTAGTTGTCCCCCTTCCTCACCAATCAGGAGGATGCTTGTTGAGACTGTGAAGTATCAGCATTAACAGTTTTTCTTTGTTGCCTCATGCCTTGTGTTTCTGGAGAATTATTTACCATTCTCTCTTACACACATGCATCCACACATACTGTCTTATTGTTAGAGCCTGAGACCTGCAGACTCCTACTGCCCTGCAATATCTGGGTTCATTGTGTACAGAATGGCCTATAGTAACTGTGATTTTAAATCCTAAACTATAACTCTACCAGATATGAAACAGTGCATCGTTGCTATGCTGGAATGCTTACTTTTGCCCCATAAACACTACAGTACAAACACTGAACTGAAATAGGAAATGTTTTCCATGGTTTTATTCAGGGTTAAACATGCTCAGTTGAGAAAGTGCTCTCTCAAATTACAAGACTTGAGGTAATTATATTGTCATTATAAAACTGATTTGTATGAGGAAAGGATATGTGATCAGTAGCTTGTAAGGCATCATAATTCCACAAGTTGTGAATGTTGTATAATAAAAGCATTATATACACACACACACACACACTTATATATATGACCGTGCTTCATACAGTAGAAGTGGTATATGATTGTGATGCCATACAAGTCTTTAAAGCACCCCTTTGTCACCATGGTCTTACAGACATCCCACACGAAAGGATTTGCACTTTTACATAGAAACCTATTTAAGTTATTTTGAATTTAAATTGCAGAAAAGGTTTGTGGAAAAAATATTTGTACAGGTTGTGTAAATTGTTGTGTATAAATGTTGCTGTTTAACAGTATATTCAAGTTCAAATGTAAATGACATCTGAATTTTTCTGTTCATGCCTTTTTGATTCTCCCAACTTTTTTTTAAATAAATGTCCCATTACTTGCTTCTTGTTGTTTAGTGTTTATTAAAAAATATGACAAAATTCTCATAGTCTGTCCTCTGTTACAAGATTGATATTTTATATGAGATGAGAAATATAAAGTAGCAATTACTGTATAGTGTGAAGAGAATGTATGTATGATTTGAACTTGGTCATCAGAGAAAAAAAAAATAAGCACAGCAAATGCCGAGCAGTTTTTTTTAAAAAAATCGCACGTAGTGCTCCTTTCCTCGCACGTGACAACAACAGGGTCGCACCTAATACACGTCACCACGGTCAGCTGACTGCAGCCAGCTGAAGGGTTAGAAATGTGTGTGTGTAGTTGTTTTATCGTTAGTTAGTTGGAGTGAGTTATGTAACATAGTACGTAGTGTCAGTCATGTTGTGGATAAGCTAAACTCTCGTTGCAGATTTCACATTGTTTTAATGGCCGCTGTGACACCGGATGTTGTCGCGCTCGGTGTTAGACATGCAGTGGCAAACTTTCTCTGTCCTAGCTTTACTGCTTAACGCTGCTGAAACATCAGCTTCTTCCTACGTCATCACAGCTGATGTGGGGGAAGCTGTTGGGGATCTGAGACATTTCTGGAGGAGCACAGGCTTCTGGTAAGTCAAATATTAAATGTTGTGAATGCCAACGATATCAGAAAGATTTTCCTGAAGGAGTTGTGGGTTTATTTTTTATACTGAATAAACCATTAGCCCTCTGTGATTATAAAATGTATGTAATACTTTTTTTATATAAGTAGGTATCCTCAACAAAGCCAATACATTTCTAAAAAATTTTTTTTAGGAGATTTGCAAAATTTTTTCTCAACCAGATCTTTTGTCTAATGATACAACTCAGTGTCAAGTCTTATTGGACTATTCATTTTAAATGTGATATTTTTGTGTCGTTGATGCATCACAAAGTTAAACAGGAAGTTGATTTTTGTGTCCAGCCCTCCTCTTCCTCACGCCCAGGCTCACCAGTTTGACTTGAGCACCGACCAGCAGCTGAACCTGGCCTATGTGGGCTCAGTTCCCCATGGAGGGATCCAGCAGGTCAGAATACACTGGATGCTGGAGCTGGTCACTGCACAGTAAGTGAGCCTGCAAATAGTGACCAGTTAGTAAGATTCAAAGATGACATATAATTTTTTTTTTTTAAATCTCAGCTGTGTGATTTTGTTGTTGCAGAGATATCGAGGGACAACCTCAGTACAACTTCACCAAACTGGACCAGCTGATGGAGGTCTTATGGATTAATGGACTCCGACCAGGTACTGAGCCATCAGCCCAGGCACATCACATCATATATTAATCATTTGGGTTCATGTTTTCTTATGGTTGCAGTTTGGCGCTGACTGGATGAAACTATTATGCTGTCATTATAAAGCAATTTCTTTTTCTTGCACTTCTGTCTTATAGGTTTTGAACTGATGGGCAGTGTCTCGAACTACTTCACTGACTTAGAGATAAAATCACAAGTGGTCGAGTGGAGAAATCTGGTTTATCTACTAGCTAAGAGGTACATTGGTAAGTATGAGGCGAGTGCTGTTGCTTTGCTATTACTATATTGTATGTTATATGTATGTTTTCTCTCCGTTGCATGTGATCATGGTTGAAAAAATAAATTGTGCCCTTTTATCTTACCTGTTTACTTGAGTACTGTGATTTTATTGTTAGATACATGTTTGCTTTAATGTCTAAAATGTTACATTTTCTGATGGTGATCACAGATAAATACGGCCTGGAAAGTGTTTCTCAGTGGAACTTTGAAACATGGAACGAGCCCAACAACCATGACTTTGATAATGTCAGCATGTCTATTCAAGGTAAAGTCATTACATCCTGCATATTTTCATGTCTGTTATTATAAAAGGTGGATATTTAATGCCAAGATGTTTGAATTGCATCTCTCTCAAACATATTACTCCTACATGTATATATAACTACAGTAAATGTCAATGCGTAATTTCATAAAGACTTACTCAGTGCACCATGCAACTATAATTAAACAGATTATTTATATTAGGCTGATAATAAAAATGAAATTCAACTAATTTTGTTTACCTGCAATGTAATGTATAGATTTTTTGTATTGCAATAGACAGATCCTAATTCATACATCAGGGTGGTAACAGTCTGTGTTTATAAAGCATCCGATGCTTGTGTAGACAAGTATTGTCACAGAACCTGGGGAACAAACAGACATGGCAACACAAACACTCCTCTGCTTCTTTTCTTTTAGGCTTCCTAAACTACTATGATGCCTGTTCTGAGGGTCTGCGTGCTGCCAGCACTCTTCTGAAGTTCGGGGGTCCAGGAGACTCCTGTCACACTTTCCCACACTCGCCATACTGCTGGGCTATGCTGCAGCACTGCTACAATGGCACCAACTACTTCACTGGGGAGACTGGGGTCCGGATTGATTTCATTGCTCTGCACAAGAAGGTGAGCTTATCTGTATTTCTTATCGAGTAAACTTTACATCCAGGTCAGTTGCACAGAATGATCGAATATATCACATTTCTTATTTTTAACCGTTAGGTGATATGGTCTAGTTTCTAATATTTGTTTTTCAAAAATAAAGACATATAAATGTTACAGACATACCACAATTCCTTAAATCCTGTTAGGTCAATCACTTTCATGTAAAACTAAATTAAAACTTTTATTAATTAGTTGTAAAACGGATGCCGATAGAATCACTTTTGTGGCAGCTGACTGCCTGGTTCTGTTTTTCAGGGAGGAGGTGCATCGTTTCCCATCCTCCAGCAGGAGATCCAGACAGTGGGGGAAATCCAGGAGCGTTTCCCCCGGTTCCGCAGCCTCCCTGTTTACAATGATGAGGCCGATCCTCTGGTTGGCTGGTCCAGGCCTCAAGGGTGGAGGGCTGATGTCACCTATGCTGCTATGGTGGTGAAGGTGAAGTGAAGGGATGGAGAAGAACAAACAGCCGTAGAGAGTAAAATCATGTCTGAACACAGGATGGCGATAATCAGTATTTATATTTAAACTGATTTGTGTTTATTATAATTCGTAAGTGAACCAATGGATGTCATTAATATTGTTTTTTGAATAGGTGTTTTCTTGATCACAAATGTTACAGCAACATTTTATCAATTTTGATGAGGCAGGTATAATTGAAACTGAATCAGTCCCAATCCATGTCACAGGTGATAAACCAGCACCAGGATCTGCTGCTGGCTGACCCCAACAGCACCGTCAACTACACCCTGCTGAGCAACGACAATGCTTTCCTCAGCTACCACCCACACCCCTTCACGCAGCGCACGCTGACGGCACGCTTCCAGGTCAACAACACACAGCCGCCTCACGTCCAGCTCATCAGGAAGCCTGTCCTCACTGTCATGGGCCTGCTGGCTTTACTAGGTGACAATGTCTCTGCTGTAGATCCGGTGACCCCCTCCGGGGATTTATGTTAACCCTGGTAGAAAGGAATAAATGTAGTTGGATTTAACTAATATAGATGTTAATTTTCTAAACCAGTCCGATGTAAATGCCTCCACTGTGTGTGATTTGACCTGAAGGAGAGACCCAGGTCCTGGCTCAGGTTGTGAACTTGGCAGGAGCCAGGAACAGCACAGTGGGAGTTCTCACCAGCCACCACAAGCCTGCAAAGAGACACAGCTCAGACAGCTGGCAGGCTACAGCACTGGTCTACAACAGCGATGACAACAAGACGTCCACTCACACTGATGATGTCACTGTCTTACTGAAAGGACTGGCTGCACACGAGGGTGGGTTCAACAATACACTGCTGGGTTTAACATCATTTTATGCCGTTATTCCTGGAAGTGACTGGTTGAATTGAGTCCTGTTGGCTCTGTGTGTTATCTGTACTCAGGTCTAGTGTACGTCACATATTACATGGACAACAACGTAACCAACCCGTACCAGCTGTGGCAGAGCATGGGGAGCCCCGACTACCCCACAGCAGAACAGTTCAGACAGCTGAGGGGAGTACAGGTAAACAGGAGGAGCTACATCAGAAAAATGAAACAGTTGTTACAATATTATCAGCCTGCTCTTTGTCTTATTGTGGTAATTTTCCATGCTGGTTGGGTGTTGGTTCAAAAGAGGAATTGATGTCAATCAGCTTAAAGTTTGCTATTTGTCAGTTGAACCCTATTATTATTCAGGGTCTGTCAGGAAAGACAGTGTTTTTATGAAGCAGTAAAATGGTTTAGACTGTTCATATGATAATTACATATACATATTAGTGTAAATACTAAAATAATATATTTTACCCCCCATTTTACAAGATAATAAACATGTATACGTTTTTGGGTGCTGTTATATTGTGGCCAGTTGCAGTTTCAGTACTTGTTTTTGAGACAAGGTGTAATCATGGACCAAGAGAATGTGTCATTGAAATGTTGAATTGAGTTTTCTGTCATTGACAGTGACAGTGGCATTAAAGCAGGGCTGATTTATTTGATAGACCATATCTCTTCTCTAAAATCTTTGACTTCATTGCTTTGACCCACTGAAGCTGTGTTGTTGTGTCAGGACCCTCGTGTTGATGGACCCTGGGAAGTTCCTGCAGGGGACACTCTGACTCTGAAAGCCAAACTGTCTGTGCCGTCTGTTCTCCTCATCCATGTTTGTGCACAGCCCAAAGCTGCGCCCAACCAGGTTAGCGCCAACACGCCGAAGCGTCATTAACATAAAGGCAAAGTGAAAGATGATTTGATTTAAGCATTGATGCAGTTTAATGAATAATACACTGTATAACATTTATTTTCTATCAGGTTAATGGTTTACGTTTCATGAGGATCACAAAAGGCCAAGTCCTGATTGTCTGGTCTGATCATTGTGTTGATTCCAAGTGGGTGCAATGAATTGTATTTATTAATATATTTATGCACACACAATGCAATACATTTTAATGTATCTAAATTCTAAAGTCCCTGTTTGAATGCAGTGAATATGTAGCATTAACTATTCATTAATCAATTTTCCTCTTTCCTCATATTTGCAGATGCATCAAGACATTTGAAGTTGAATTTTCCACAGACCATGAGAAATTCACCAGGATCAATACACAGGACACCATTTTTACTTCACATGTCTTTTCACCAGGTGAGAACTCCCTGTGGATTCCTTCAAGGACTAAATAATAAGTGATGACAATTAGCAGCAAAACAATCTTTCCTTCCTCTTTCAAACTATGTGTTAGCATTGTATTTTTCAGCCACAGAAATAACTCCATATAACATGTTGTGTTCTGTAGTTGACCAAGAAGTTGGTGGTCTGTACAGAGTTCGGGCTGTGGACTACTGGGGACGGCCTGGCCAATATTCACTGCCAGGGGAGTATTCAGAGCAGCTCTAGACCACAGTCACATCTCATAGTTCACTGTACATTGTTTTGTACAATGTAATTATTTTTATAGAAATGAGTGAGCTAATTGTACTATATGTTTTTTAGATGATTCATGCAGATGTGTGATGCAGTTTTACAGTGTGTTTGTCAGTTTGCAGCTACTAAAGGTGATAAGTGTTACTGCTTGTTTCTTATCTGTAATATAAATATTTGTTCTACTCTATTTTGTATATGTGAAATGTGTCAGATGATTAAAAATCAAAAAAAAAATCCAAAAACAACTTTTTAAGCTCAGACAAGGACAACATGAAGTTTCTTTTTTTTTTCCAAATTCTGTTTTTATTTTTTCCAAGAAATTGTATACAATGTCAGAGGAAACGTAACATGGGAACCCCCACACCCCACCCCACCACCCCTTACCCACAATAAACAGCAAAGCTGAACATACAACTGCAATATTCACATACAAATAATAATATACAGAGAAAAAACAAGAGAAAAAACAAACAATAATACACAATAATAACATAAATAACAACAGTAATATAAAAACAATATTCAAAAACAAGCAAACAGACAAAAAGGAAACCAGCGTGAGGAAAGAAGAAAGAGATAGTAGATGGTAGTGTTTTCATTGAGGGAAGGATTGGGGGGGGCATCTCTGGATTTTAGAGCAAGGTTACATAAGTACAAGACAAGGTGGGAGTTAGGCTTGGGGAGTCAGTAGAGGAGAGAGTTCAGAGGGGTCAAGAGAGGAGAAGAGGGACATGAGCGGCCCCCAGGTGGTGTCAAATTTGTCTATGTTATTTTGTCTCGTGTATCTGATTTTTTCAAGATGTAAGCAATTCAGTAGGTCCCTCATCCAGTGTACATAAGAGGGGGGATGTGGGGATTTCCAGGTCTTAAGAATGGCCTTTTTAGCCACTACAGAAGCAAAGGCAAGGGCGTCTTTCTTGGCCTTGGAAAGGCGAACATTACTGGGGGGTAGACCAAAGAGAGCGATTAGAGGTGAAGGGTCTATAGTCTTGTGGAAGGCCTGAGAGATTAATTGAAATATGGATGTCCAAAATGGAAGCAACTTGGGGCAGAACCAAAACATGTGCATCAATGTAGCAGGAGCCTGCCTACATTTATCACAGATGGGGTCAACCTCCGGTTTTATTTTGGAGAGCCTGACTTTAGTCCAGTAAACTCTGTGAATGAACTTGAGCTGTATGAGACCATGGCGAGCGCATATAGGTGAAGAATGAATCTTTCGTAAAACTTCAGTCCAGTCATCATCATCAAGTCTGTACCCCAAATCTGCCTCCCATTGTTGTCGTAAAGTTGTATTGTCAGAGGATGTAGAACCTATAATTAAAACGTATATACGGGAAACCGTTCTTTTATTGAAAGGATTAATCTTCAGTATGCGATCTAACAAAGCTTCTTCATTTGGGGGGGAAGGGAAGTCAACAAAGTTTTTCCTCGCAAAGTCTCGAATCTGAAAGTACCTGAAAAGATGGGATTTGGGGAGATGAAAATTCAAAGACAGCTGGTTAAAAGAGGCAAATGTATTGTCTATGTATAGGTCCTTAAATATAGAAATACCCTTCTTTTGCCACACTCCAAATGCATTATCGCATAAGGAAGGGGGGAAGAACGGGTTGTTGTTACAGGGGGACAGTATGGAGACTGCGCTTAAACTGTTTCCAAATACGCAGAGTTTGGCCTACTATGGGGTTGTGTGTAAAACCAGACAAGGGCATAGACAGTGGGGCACAAGCTAGTGCTCTAAGGGATGCTGGTCTGCATGAGGCCGCCTCCAAATGTACCCATGTTGGAACCCAGTCACTGAGGCCATAATGGCAATGAACCCAGTAGAGGATGCCATGTACATTAGCTGCCCAATAGTATATTTGGAAGTTGGGGAGGGCCAGCCCACCAGATGATTTTGGCTTTTGTAGAGTTGACTTGCGTATTCTGGATGGGCCTTTATTCCATATAAAGGAGGCAAGTGACTGTTCTAGGGTTTTAAAAAAGGACTTGGGAATGAAAATGGGCAGTGATAGAAACTTTGGTAGCACATTCATTTTTACTGAGTTTACGCGGCCAGTAAGGGAAAGGGGCAATGAAGACCAGCGGGCAAAGTCCTGTTTGGTGCGCTCTAGGATGGATATGAAATTGCGTTTGTATATGTCTGAGAGTTTTCTAGTGATTGTGACTCCAGGGTATCTGAATTCTGTCTTAGCTAGCTTGAAAGGGGCAGCAGATGGTGGCAGGGCATCTACAGCAATATTTAAAGGAAAGAGTTCACTCTTGTTAACGTTTAGTTTGTATCCAGAGATCATGCCAAATTGCTGAATGCAGTGAAGAACCTGGGGAAGTGAGATGGCTGGGTTAGAGAGGTAAAGTATTATATCATCTGCAAATAGAGAAATTCTTTGCTCTATCCCTCCTCTTGTAATACCATGAATTTTACTGTCTGTGCGTATTGCTATAGCCAGGGGCTCAATGAAGAGAGCAAAGAGGAGTGGGGAAAGAGGGCAGCCCTGCCTAGTCCCACGATGAAGTTCAAAGTATGGGGAGTGTATGCCGTTTGTACGAACCGACGCCAGGGGAGTAGCGTAGAGGAGTTTGACCCAGGCAATAAATCCCTCTCCAAGACCAAATCTACGCAGGGTGGCAAACAGGAAATCCCACGCCACACGGTCAAATGCTTTCTCGGCATCTAATAGGACAAGAAGCTCGCTGGACCCATGAGCGTAGTTGGTGTAAACTGTATTTAGCACTTGTCTGATGTTAAAAAAGGACAATCTGTTTTTTATGAAGCCTGTTTGGTCACCATGGATTAATTGAGGCAAGATTGACTCTAATCTCCTCGCCAAGACCTTCGCCAAAACTTTAGCATCTGCTGGGCAGAGGCTTATAGGTCTATAGCTGCTACACTCAAGAGGGTCTTTGTCTTTCTTTAAAATCAAAGAGATTGATGCCTGCCGGAGGGATTGTGGTAGCAGGCCAGTTTTGAGGGCATCATTAAACATGTCAAGCATAGGTTTTGTCAGATGGTCCAAGAATGTTTTATAAAACTCAATGGGGGAACCCATCTGGCCCAGGGGTCTTACCACTTTGCATAGATCTAATTGCTTGGGCTATTTCGTCTACAGTGAGAGGCTGATCAAGCTGTGATTTGGTGTCCTCGTCTATTGAGGGAGTGGGGAGGGCATTAAGGAATGCATCAATCCGCACCTGGTCTGTAGTTGATTCACAGCGATATAGCTCCTTATAGAAGTTTTCAAAGCAGTTATTGATGTTAGACGTGTCAGTGATAATACCCAAGTCTGGGCTTTTGATTTTGGTGATTAAGTTTTGAGTGTAACGCTGTCTTAATTGCAAAGCCAAGAGTTTACTAGGCGTGTCCCCAAATTCAAAGTATGATTGCTGTGTTTTCTGTAACATCTGGACAGCCTGATTGGTGGATAGTAAGTTGAATTCGGTCTGGAGTGCAATCCTCTGCCCATAGAGCTCCGGTTTGGGAGAGACTGCATATTGCTTATCTACGTTTAGAATGTCCTTAGATAGTTCCAGTAAACGGGATTTACGTCGCTTACTAAAGAATGATGAGTAAGAGATCATATGGCCACGTATAAATGCCTTCAGTGCTTCCCAGATGATAGAAGGGGTTGTATCTGGAGTGGAATTAATCTCTAGGAAGATGTCGATAGAAACAGTGAGAGAGTGGACAAAGTCATGGTCTGATAGTATGGGGGGGTTCATTCGCCAGGTTTTCTGGGTGGGGGGTTTACCTGATACGAGTAGAGTTAGGAGGAGTGGGGCATGATCTGAAATAACAATGCTCTTATATGAGCAGGACTTGATTATGGATAAAAGTTTTTGGTCTATGAAAAAGTAGTCAATTCTAGAATAGGAGCGATGGACATGAGAGAAGAAGGAGTATTCTCTCGCCGTGGGGAAAGAGAAACACCATGGATCACAAATGGAGTAGTCATCTAAGAAGGCTTGGAGGGCCTTAGCTGTAAGTGAAGTGGGTGCTGGTTTAGTGGAGGAGCGATCCAGAGTAGTATGTAAGACGCAGTTGAAGTCTCCTCCAAGAATTAAATGATGTGTATTAAGGTCAGGAAGAAGAGAAATGATTTTAGAAATAAAATTATGGTCATCCCAGTTAGGTGCATAGATATTCGCAAGAGTGATTTTAGTGGCGTACAGGAGACCGGATACGATGACATATCTCCCATATGGGTCCTCAAGTACACTACTTGGTGTGAATTGGACTGTGTTACGTATAAGTGTTGAGACACCCCTGGACTTACTCTGAAACTTGGAGTGAAATTGTTGGCCTACCCAGCTCCTACGTAAACGATGGTGGTCAGCAACAACAAGATGTGTCTCCTGTAAGAATATTATGTCTGCTTTAAGTTGTTGGATGTGGCTGAAAACTTTATTACGTTTAACTGGGGAATTGAGTCCCTTCACATTCCAACTCAGGAAAGTAACTGAACCATCTCTATTGCTACTCGCGCCACTCATTATGTTATGAATATGAGAAGGATGGGGAGATGTGTCTTGTAACCGACAGAGGGAATTAATCCAGAGAGTGGAGGGGAAAGGCGAGAGAAAAAACAAAAACGCAGAAGAAACAGAATATTCAAAAACAAAATGAAAACTGAAAAAGATACAATTAAGTCAAAAACAAAACTAAAAAGAGAGGGGTTAAAACGCACCCCTCTGCTGGCAGGGAAAAAACCCTGTCAGTGCTGTAGCCCAAACTGACAATAGTCATACTCAAAGAAAAACCTTTCTTTGAGAGCACTGTGAACATAGTTGAAATGCTATGAAGCATTATGTAATGCTAAGAATAAAGTTCCTGTTTACAATAAGAATGAGAACAAAATAATTTGAAAAAAAAAAACCCACATAGGCCTGTCTGTACATGGACAAAGGAGCTATGGGCCTCAATAATAATAATAAAAAAACAAAAACAAAAGTTGGCCCATGTATAGATTCATAGCAGTAGTGTGTATAATTGCTAAAACACTTGCAATATGAAGCTGAGAGGAAGAATAAATAAAAAAAAAAGTTGTATATATGAGCAGAAATATGATCACGCATGTACCCATACATGTTGAACACACAAGGCCTACACCCTAAGGCCTGTCTGAACATGAACAGGAGGAGGACCAGTCCTGCATGATATCGGCCTGACACTCCGTCCCAGAAAATGATTGTGGACTATGCATAGTCATAAAAGTAGTGTACAGTCCTAGGAAGTGATCGGGGACCATGCATAGTAATAACAGTAGATAGTCCCAGGAAGTGATTGTGGACTATGCATTGCAATAACAACAGTGTATAGTCCCAGAAAATGACTGTGGGCCATGTGTTGTAATAGCAGTAGTGTGCAGACCCAGAAAATGATTGTGGGCCGTGCATTGTAATAACAGTACTGTATAGCAGAGATGTTAGGAATATAAAGGTGAGGAGAAAGAAATGAAAAGGAGGGGAAAAAAAAACGGTAAGCCTTAAATGTTATAGCGAGGTCTTATAAACAGATAGCCACGCACGTTTTGGGTATACCTGAGGCAAAAGTACAAGTATCCTAGTGACAATTTACTTGTAGAGAGAACAATATGACAAAAAATGAATAGAATAGAAGCTGCGTTTAACTGTAGGTCATGTCATACCTGGACATACCTGCACTCCATCTCCAAAAAGCGTAGTGAAAAATGACGACATGAATTGAGTAGGTCGCCCTTGTTCTGAACCCTCTGGGATACCAATTACCCTCAAGTTCATCCGACACGAACGATTTTCGAGGTCATCCACTTTCAGTTGCAGAGAGCGGTTCTCTTTGAGCAAGCTAGCACACTGAGTTTCCGACCTTTGGAGGCTAGCTGACACTTCAGTAAGTGCTGATTCCATTAACGAAATCCTATCTTCGTGGTCGTCGAGGGTGGACCTGAGGGCTGTTTGGGAGTTGCGGAGTTCTGCGAGAAGTTCAGTTCGTAATTCTGCGATCTCTTTTCGAAGAGTGGTAGTGAGCAACTGTTCCAGCAAGGCAGGGGTAAGTTGCTTCGCCAAAACTTTAGCATCTGCTGGGCAGAGGCTTATAGGTCTATAGCTGCTACACTCAAGAGGGTCTTTGTCTTTCTTTAAAATCAAAGAGATTGAAGCTTAAAGATAAACAACGGAACTAAAAGAAAAAAAAAAACGCCAACGCTTCGTTTTAAAGGTAGATTTTAAACGATGTTCACAGAGAGCTCCCGTATGCGTCTTACCTCTCCCTGCGCATACCGCTTACCGACAACATGAAGTTTCTGTATAAAATTTATTGTCACCAGTATAAATCATTACACCATTCAGATGTTACCCATCAGTGTGACAGTACTTCAGATCATGCTTGTTTTCTTCAGATCATGCTTGTTATTATATTTTTGTTTTGGCAGTATGGGGCGTTGAATTGGGATTTAGCAGATAGTTCTCTCATGTGCTGTTGGAATTTAGCAAATCATAGGTAACTGGGATTATCTGATTATTTTCCTATTTGCATCTGGGGAAGTCCATTGGAATTGTAACAGTCCATTGTAATGAAGTGCTGCTCAACAAACTCCAGCTGAGTTTAGCAAGCTCCTGTTAAAAATAGAGGAATACATATTAGACATGTAAAACAGAACTTGAGTAACTTTACTTAATGTAAAGACTAAAATGTAAAGAGTGAAACTCATACATACATATGACTTTGGTAGTTAAGATCCTTTTAGTAGTCAGTGACAGTACTAAAAATACAGGCATGATATAAATGTATATCTTTGTTACTTTATAGTCTCATGTTACATTGTCTCCTCCTGTAAGTGTTAAGGCATCAAATCATCAACCAAAACCCTAAAGTCACCTATAGCCACAGTCTCTTTATCCGTTAACCTGCTGTCTGTTAAGACTCAGTACATACCGGACTGCAGCACAGGCTGGAACTCTCCGGCCATGCAGATCTCCTCCTGCTTCTGGCGGACGACTCTCTGGATGGCAGGGGGGAGGCCACGGGGGTTGCGGGAGAAGACAAGGGCGTAGCCATCTTCACAGCTTCCATCCTCCTTCAGGGTGCGGCAGGCATAGGTGATGGCATAGTTGTCGTAGTCTGTGTCAATGACCCAGTAGTTGTCACCTGGAGGAGCAGAGAGCAAGAGGTTACTATCAGCTGAGTGTGAGTGAGACCTATAGTGTACCGTATTTGGGCGTAACTGAGGAGGCGTACCGCCACTGGACAGGTAGCTGGCCAGTCCCTGGTAGTTCATGAACATCTTGCCGGGGGTGCCAGGGTCGGGCACTGAATACTGAGCAGCCATGTCAGCACACACAACCCAGAACCTGGACGTCAGGGAGAACATGTAAATATATACGCATAACTCATTATATTCATTATATGCGACGTTAATATGACATTCAGGCCAGGTACCCACCCAAAGAGAGTGACTCTGCCCTTGGAGGAGGCCACCATGGCACCATCATCTCCAACAGTGTATTCAGCAGAGATGTTGTCCTGCAGGAACAAACCCTCGGGATCTTTCTTCTGCAGAGCGTACCATTTCCCAGTGTACTGTTGTGACATAAACGAGGAGCGCACAGACTCAGGTATCTCATCAGGATAGATTTCCCTGTATAACCATGGTGTCTGCGTGGAGGATGTTCATCCTCAGCTGCATTTGTTTTTCCTTCCTAAAAGAGAAAAGAGAGTGTACTCACTCTCACGGGGTCGAAGTCCTCTTTGACTGTGAAGCTGTCCACCACGCAGGAGGCCAGGCTCTGCTCCACACAGGCCAGGAACAGCATCACCAGGACTAAGACTTGGTCCATACTAGGCAAAAATGAAATCAAGCAAATGTTTTAAAATTGACAAAATGTTGAAAGAGGCTGCACACAGCTAAACCAAAAGATCACAAAGTGCAGAAGCAGCAGGAGGTTTTCAGCACTGAGTTGTTGCAGAGTCTCAGCTGAGGCGTGAACAGTGTCGGTCTTTTATACATGCTGTCAGACACGCTCGCTGATTTATTTTCACTTCTTGAACCTAAATGCAGAGTTTAAATCTACAGTTAATCCTGTTAACCAAATCCCTTGTTTTAATCTGATGAACCCTCACATTGGGCAGAGTATAGGCTTTATGTAATTGTTTTCACTGATGCACTCAGATTTGGCCTGAGCCTGAGTCTCACGTCCACAGAAGATATTTCCAGGAGCACACAGGTGTATTTTCGGCACAGTGTGAATGAAAAACAGCTTGTTCAGAGATCCAATTTTTATTTCTGTTTTGTGGTGTCCTTAAAAGAAGGAAAATGTTGTAAGCGGATCAGAGTGATCCCTTCCACGTTTAACAAGTTCTCGTCACCAGTGTTCAGGAGATATTCTTATTTTGTACGATAGTAGGTAAAAGCTAAGTAAAGGCAAGCTAAATGAGTAACAGCATGCATCTGTTGTTCAATGAGTAGCAGATCACAAGACAGAAAGGTCCCTGGTCAATTTACAGATTAGGGTCCTAAGTGCCATTACACTTTTCTCTACAGTTAAGTCAGATGATAGTAATGTCTTTAACTCTTCATTTTTCTCTGCAGAAATTGCCAGTGCCTTTGTAGGGTGTTAATCACTGTATTTTGTTTGTGCTAGGCCATATCTTGGCTCATGTGCAGTGTTATATCCATCATGTTAGGGTTAGGGTTAACCCTAACCTTAACCCTAACCCTAACCCTAAAAAAACTTGTTTTCTCTTAAACCCTAACCCTAACCCTAAAAAAACTTGTTTTCTCTTAAACCCTAACCCTAACCCTAACCCTAACCATAAAAAAACTTGTTTTCTCTTAAACCCTAACCCTAACCATAAAAAACTTCTCTGAAACCCTAACCCTAACCCTTTTTTTAATGCATGTGTATTGTCTTATTAAATGTTCAAAAAAATGCTTGTCCATATCTTGTTTTTGTCATGTCTTGTCTCTGTTTTGGTATAATTTCCTGTTTTATTTTGAAACCATACCCTCCTCACGTTAGGTCACTTCCCACTTCCCTTCAGGTGTTGCCCATTGTTCTGATTGTCATCACCGCCTTGATTGTTTCCACCTGTTTCCCTTCCTCAGTTTGTTAAATAGTCTGTGTTTCCCTTTGTCTTGTGCCAGTGTGTCTTTGTCTGTTGACCGATATCACGAGCATTTTGATTCCAAGCCATAGTCTTTGTCATTGCAATTTGTAAGTCGATATTTCTCTTTAAGAGTATTTTTGGTTTTGTAATTTTGATAGTTTTTGTTACTTTACCATAGCCATTGTTTTGTATTTTGTCAGATTGTTTTTCCTCCCTTATGGAGTGTTTTCAGTTAGAGTGATTTTGGTTGTACTTTGTATTTTAGATAGGTGTTCTCCCTTTATGAGCTTTTTTTTGTAGATTTTGAGTTGTTACTTTGATAGTTGCTTTAGAATCTAGAAAGATAGATTGTCAAGTTTCATAGCCTTGCTTTTTCACTCTGGAAAAGAGATCTTTGAAAATAAAAAGACTGTGAATCAAATCTCTGCTCCTGGGTCCTCTCTACATATCGGCCTGACAGTTTTGTGTACTTTTCATTAAACCTTCACTAGTATTTGTCCATAAATGGCTCATTTTTGGTCAGAATATGCCTTGAAAAAACACACTCTCAACCACTATGTTCACTTACTTATGAAACTTCAATACAATACAAAAATACAAAGTTTCATTTTATTGAACAATGAAACTTCAAGAAGTTTGTTTTCAACAGAACAATTCAACAACAAAAAAGAGAGAGGTACTTAATGTTTTTATTTAATTACAATGTAATAAAATGCAGTTGGTATGTTACATTTCAATCCATGGTACCTTGTGGAATCTATGGATAGAAGAGAGACAAGTGTTAGCAGAATACCAAGACAGGATTGAACTAAAGTTTGTTCCAAAGAAATGTGGGGGAAGGTGAGATAATCAGGATTACCTCTATTTGATGTCTTCAGTGGATAAACCAGTGAAGAGGGTCTGGCCAGGATTCCTCAGTATGCAATGAGAACAGAATTCTCAGTGAATAGAAAAAGGTGAGCTGAAGAAACAGTTGTCTGTCCAGGTCCAATTAAGCCAACACATAAGCAGCCATGTTGGTCCTAAGACAGGAAGTCACAAATAAAGCAAATATCACATTACCATCACATTGCAACTGTAGCTGCTTTAAACTTAAGCTCAAATTTGTACAATACATAATAACTTATTTAAGAACTAAAATGTGAAACGAGCAAAATATGTGGTATAAGTGTCAAGATGGAGCTAAAGCAACACTGCAATGAGGCCTGGATAACAGCACTTTCACTGAGGCTCAACACACACGCACAACACACAGAGGATGTTTTTCTGCTTGAAGAACACACTGAGGAGACACAGTTTGAAATAGACAATCACCATTCGGACTTGTTGTCATTGGTTGTGTCTATTTGTCAAGATAAGGCTGCATCACATTGCTAAACTCGCCTCTCTTGAGCTGCAGAAAGGGAGCACGAGAAAGAAGCTCAGCAAAACAGTACTGTTTCAGGGGTTTTAGTTCATTTTATTTTGCTGTCTTAACAGCCTTAACGTCTTTGTCCGGCCCGCGTGAGGCCAATCATAAATTACAACATAAATTAAACAAATATCTGTGTCATGCTTACAATACAACTGTGCTGCTTTTATTTTGAAATTTGAAATTTTATTTTGAAAAGCGTTGACATTTACGTTTGTCGACGTATGTGCGTGCGTGTGTTGTGAGTGAAGGTGAACAGTGATAAGTGACGCTAGCCAGGTTAGCCTCAAGATTAGTAACGAATGCCGTGTTTTCAACAACACATGGACTGCCAAGTATTTCTTTCTCAGAAATTAAAGGTAAGGCTTAATCTGTGGTACACACAGAGGCGGCTGGCCCATAGGGGGCGCTGGGGCTCAGCCCCACCAGTTGTTGAGGGGAAAAATATTTTTATATTATTATTATTTATTTTTTAAAATCAGTCAGTTTTACTTAATAGTGTGTCTGCCTACATGCAATTTAAATCATTTAAACAACATTTCCACCAACTGACACTCATTAAACAGTGAATTTCCACTCACAGACAGTGTATCATTCTCTCATGGGGCTATCGGCAAAGCGCCCCTAACCTGGAGCCAAACAGCCAATCCGGTTACGGTTGCTAGGGGAAAATTATGAATAATTGGCCTATCAACGTCGCCAAATTAAACGCCCGTGGGGCGCTGGAAATTTAGCCCCAACTGCTACGTAAAATGCGTAAAGGTTTAGGATGGCTAAAGCTACATGAGTAGCCAGCAATATTTTTTTTTCGTAGTGCGACTCCCAGACTCTGTCCTACGCTACGGGGGAAAAATTACGTGCGACGACGAAGAGAGATGACGGCGATGGCGATGACTGGAGTTCAAGAGCAGCTTCCACCAAATTCGGTGAAATCGCTATTAATGTACCCCTTTGCGAGGCGGACGACGGAGGAAAAACTTCTTGTTAAGGAGCTGGGACCCGATAAGCCCGAAATCAAGATCTCCCAGCAAATCAAGGATAAAGATAAATGTTACAAACGGAGTTTTTGTCGGAGCTGGTTCGACCGTAAGACGTGGCTGGCAGGTTGTGGAGCAGCCAACGCACTTTTCTGTTTCCCCTGTATCCTCTTCAGAAGTGACAAATGTGACTCGACTTGGACAAAGACTGGACTAACTGACTTAAAGCACCTCTCCGAACGGATCAAGAAGCACGATAGATCCAAAGTTCATATGGAAAACTGCGTGAAGCTAGCTGTGTTCGGGAAGATTAGCATAGCAAGTTGCTATGCTAATCTTCCACTCACTCACTCATTCACTCACTGCTGATTTGTATAGATTCGGCTGAAATCATACCTTTGTTATGAATTTATCCCTTGATTGTATTGTATAGTATTTGAGAGCATAAAGTCTAATATAGCTGTAAATTGTTACTTTTTCTGTGAAACTGGAAACTGTGAAATTAAATTATTATTGTGGAACTGTAGTTATTTTCCGACTGTTTATTTGAATGCTTATGCTAGATTAGGCAGGGAAATCTGTTGCCACACCAGCCCCACCAAGATTTTTTTTCACCAGCCGCCACTGGGTACACAGGTTGTTTTGTTTAAGGATTCGAATTTGATTCGCCACTATATGGATGAGAGCTGCGATGTACGTGACACCACCCAGCTACTTGGTGTGGCCCTCTGACACAATTCAGGTTTCTCATGTGGCCCTTTGTAAAAATTAATCGCCCACCCCTGCTTTACAGTGTGGTCACGCATCTCAGTACTGTTGACTGAACCACCACGTCCCTGTCTTGGTCATCTACTTTGATGGCGAGAGTGACCTGCGTCTTGACTTCCGCCTTTCAAGACCAGCTGTTACCCACCTTATCCGGCTCCTTCACTCTCCACTAGACCATGGCTGGGGTCATGACCTTGAGGTTTTGGTCTTCCTCTTCTGGATGGCAAGCCCAACATCTCACGGCCATCCCACGGTCCACGACATCATCCACAGGGTCACCGAACAAGTCCTCAGGCTGAAGAACAGGCTCATCCTTTTCCCCTCAGCTGATCAGCTTCAAACAACTTCGAACTTTTGGCTGGATCTGCAGCGTTTGCTAGGGTTGTGAGCAGTATTGACGGCTGCCACATCTGCATTAAGCCACCAAGTGCTAATGCCCAATGTTATTTTAACAGAAAATTATTTTACTCCATTCAACTCCAAGCGGTGTGTGACCTCCAGTGCCAGTTTCTGGACATATTTGTTGGCTACTCTGGCTCTGTCCATGATGCCAGAGTTTTAAAAAACAGCCCCCTTTATGTTCAGCAGTTATACCCCCCTGAAGGCTTCTGGATTTACGGGGATGGTGGATATCCCAGCACCTGACGACCCATCGCCCTCATCACCCCTTACAGGGAGCCTGCCAGAAACCATGCAGGTTTAACAGGCACCACGCCAAGGCCCGTTCCGTAGTTGAGAGGGCATTTGGTATTATGAAGGCCAGGTGACGCTCACTTTTCTTCAAGGCCTTGGAAGTGAAGCCGCACTTTGCTGTCAAAGTCATCGCTTGTTGTGCCATTCTCCATCATCTCTGCCTGAAGGATGGCGATATTCTGGAGCCTGTGGAGGAGGCACTGGGGCCAGATGATGGCGGCGATCAGGTCCAGCCAGATTTGACATGCGGAGAACGGCTGCGTGATCGCATTGCTGCTGCAGTTTCTTCATGTGTGTTGTTCTTCTTCTTCTTCTTTGGAGTTTTAAGGCAGCTGGCATCCAATATGTTGCATTGCTGCCACCTTCAGTATCATTTCACTGTTGCACTATATCCTCTTGATGAGACCAGTATCTTTCAGAAATTTCAAGAGACAATATTTTCCCTTCCCAGTTGATCCCATCTTCAAAATAGCTCCCACGGACACCTCCCTCATGCCCATTTTCCTGAGTTCCTTAACCAGTTCCTGTCTTTCTGCACTGTATTTGTTACAATCAACTAGGACATGCTGTACTGTCTCTGGCTGCTGGCAGTCTGCACACAGTCCATCCTGATGTTTTCCCAGGAGGTAGAGAGTACCACTCAGGTACGTATGACCAATTCTCAACCTGGAGATAGTGACCTCCTCCTTTCTTTTTCCTCCTCCTCCCCTACAGACCTCTGACTCATTCACCCTCCTTGTTAATGAGAACAAATGTCTGCCCTTAGTTTCTTGCTCCCAGCGCTGCTGCCATTTTATGTTGATTTGTTTCCACACAATACATTTTCCCTCTGCTTTAGACAGACTGATATTAATGTCTATGCTTTCTTTCTTCACCGCTTTTTTAGCTAGCCTATCCACTCTCTCATTTGTTGGAATACCAACATGAGCAGGGACCCACATGACCGCCATCTGGACCCCCCTTCTTGCCACATCCCTGACTGCTAAAAGGACATCATATGTGAGATCTTGCCGACTCCTGAACCTGATGAACCTGTCCCAACACTCCTGACAGCTGACACAGAGTCACTGCACACCAATACTTTCCGGTTCTTTATCTGAGCTGCCCACTGCTTCTTACTGTGAATGTAACATTCTTCCCCTTTTACATATACTTCCATCATCCGCAAATAATATTTTTCCAATCCCTGGTCTAATTTCTGAGAAAATGTCATTAATCATAATATTAAACAGTATTGGACTTATTACACTCCCTTGAGGGGTACCATTTTCCACTAAACACATCCTTGATATTTCTGACCCTATTCTGACTTGTATACTTCTCCCATTTAAAAAATCCATTATCCAATTAAACATATTACCTCTTATTCCCATCATATGCAGTTTAATTAAGAGTCCATCTACCCACAGCATGTCAGATGCTTTTTCTACATCTAAAAATACTGCATCCGTAGTCTCTTTATTTATCTGAGCTTTCCTTATATCATGTTCCAAGCATAGTATTGAGTCTATAGTGCTTCTCCCTTTTCTAAACCCACTCTGGTAGTTGGCCATCATCCCTCTTTCTTCAACGTAGTGCATGAGTCTTCCATTAATCATTCTCTCCATTAGCTTACCAACATGGGATGTTAAAGCTATTGGTCTGTAGTTTACTGGATTACTGTCATCCTTCCCTGGTTTCTTTATGGGTACAATAACTGCCTCCTTCCACACTGACGGGATTTTGCCCTCCTCCCAAAATGTGTGTTGTTGTTCTTCCGGTCTGAACTCTGAACTGCTGCTCTTCCAATCAGCATTTTTTTAATATGGTATTTTCACATAATTTCACATTTCAGTTTTTGAATCAGTCATTTTTAAAAGTATTGTACAAATTGGAAATAAAGCCTTTTTAAAGTTTAAAGCAGCTACAGTTGCATTGCTATGATGATATTTGCTTTAATTGTGAATTCTTGTCCTAGGACCAACATGGCAGCTTATGCGTTTACTTAATTGTCTGCACTACATGTGAAGTTAACATTTTAGTGTCCACCTGGACAGACAATTGTGTCTTCAACTCACCTTAGTCTATTCACTGACAATTCTGTTCTTATTGCAGACTGAGAGGAACCCTGACCAGAACCTCTTCACTGATTTATCCACTGAGGACATTAAGTAGAGGTAATCCTGATTTGATTGAGCAAAGACAACATTCTCTGTTCTTCCCATTTATGAATGAAAACTATTACTATTAAAAATAAAACTATTACTACTCTGTACTATAACAATTCCAGGGAGAACAATTACACAGAATTGTCACAAGAGTAAACAAAGACAACAAATATTGATTCCATACTTGAGTATTTATGACATTGTTTCCTTACAAAATTTAAGTTATGATGATGCATTTGCAATTGTAGCTCAGTATAAATTTCTATATATGGTAATCCAGAGAAGTGTTGTATTATTCAACGTAAAAGCAAACACATGAGTCTTTGACAGGTTTTGACCCAACTTTGCCATCATTGTTCCAAGGAGTTAGAGGTTGGAAACTGCATATGTACAGGGATGTCCTCACACAGCACTACAGAGCTTTACTTCAGAATGGTGTCTTCATTTGCTGTTATATAATAAATACATGAAAAAAAGAATTGTAAATAATCAATATTTTAGAGTCGTAAATTTGCATTACATTGCAGGTATGAATTAAACGGCACATTTTCCATCAAAGTAAGGTAACAGCTGTATTGTACAACAGTGTCAGTGTACAAACTAGACAGTGATTATCTGAGGAGTGAATAAGAATACAGAGACTACCTTCTGCTAGCTGCTTAGCAATGCGCTCCTGCTCTTCACGAGCCTTTTTCTCCTCCTCCTCAATCCTCCTCTCCTCAGCTGCGATAGGTTTCAGGTAATCTGAGGAAATTAAGACATTCAAACAACGATCAAAAAAACTTATGTTTGATGGTGTGCAAAACTGTCTGCCCTATTTATCCACACATTGCCATATGTCAATTGACTAAAGTAGGTTAAGTCTAGTGATTTGTTGCTGATAAAGTCACTCATGACGACTATTTGTAATAACGCACCATATCTCTTTTTGCCATAGACGATGCCAAGGAGCAAAGCTGAATACCTGGCAGTCTGTAATGGAAACAGCAGATGTCCACATCAAAGATATAACATCGCAATTTAGCCCGTTCAGAGTAACTGTGACCTGTGCTCAACACCAGCAAAGCCACAATTAAATCAGGTTAATCAACATGATTCACTACAACTACAAAACAGGGGATACAGTCACGCTTAACAATAAGAAAACTTGTTTAATACATAGAGATGATGCGCAGTTATTTGTAAACAATTAAAAGACATTAGGTTAATTTAATTTTCTACTTATCACCAGCAGGAGCTACGTCATTTTAATGAGAGTATTTCGAATTCACTTCTAGCAACGTCAAGGTACAAGTTAGGCCAGTATAGTTGCTCTACGCATAAATATTATGTTATTAGATCGAATGCTGCTCATTAATTATCAGTCCCTTGTCTGCAGACCTGGCTGACAGTTAGCTTGCTTCCTAGCAACTCGTTAGCATGTTAGCGTGCTATGTTTTGCTACTAAAAAACGATTGTGGAGGTCGTTTTACAAAATATACGAGCACCGTTTGTTCACTCTCTATCTAACAACACAAACCTTAATCAAAGGCGACACTGCAACTGGTGGAGCCATTGTTTTAACCAAGCTAACTGCTAACAGCAGAGGTCACTTTATTCAGCCAGAGGACTACGGGAAGAGGAGGACGAGCGTTTTCTTCCTCGTTGTGTTAAAGCAGCTTGGAGTCTTATTGTTTAAGTGCTGCCATCTTCTGGACGATGGTGTACATTTCAGGGAGTGTTTTGTATGTTTTCATTATAAATGTTTATAAATGTATAACTTTTATTTTTAATGTAGAAATAGAACGGAGAATGGGAACACTTTTGTATTATGTTCATGAGCCTGTGTTCAATTTGTTTTACTGGCCAAAGTGTTATAATTCAATCAGACCCTTTTCTGTCTCCATACTACACTTTCTCTAAAACACAGTCTATGACAACCTAATCTCTTTAATTTCTCTCCATCCTCTGATTCAAACCATAGCACTGTGTCCATATCCAATATATACATGAATACAATCTATCATTGTTACTTTTTTGGTTTTGCTTTATCTTAAATGAGTGTTTTGAGGTTGTTGTTTGCTTTTTGTGCTGTAGTTTTTGACAACTGCACCTAAGGGCAAAATATTTTAAAGCCAAATCTGTGCACAGGTCTCTTGTTGTTTTGCCTGAATTATGTCAACATACTTATGTCTACCTTTGTTAAAATCTCCAGCAGCTACTACATTGCAATGAATTTTCTGTATTATCGTTATCATTTCTGCAGTAACAAAGGTCATCCAGTGGAGGTCGTCAGGGATATATATAGGTGAGCAGGTGTGTGGATGTGTGTGGCACTTGTTAGGAAACTGTCCTGTTTCAGTCAGGCAATAAGGAGAAAGGAGTCTGACCAGTATAGTGTTTATTGACAGCAGTGTAACAGAATGTATTGTATGTACATGCATTACAGATAAATAATACTGCATGTGTTGCAGGCAAATCTACTGAGGATCAAAAACACATGAAAAGCAAACAAACATGCATGAGGGCTAAGTAAACTCTGCACCACCTCCTGTGAGGGCACACAGATTAACCACACCGCAGTTGCAATCAGATAACTATTATTTGTTATTAATAGTTTTAGTTTTTCCTTAATGATATGGTGAAATACTGAGTGGAACTGTCTCTAAAGTGCAGGGGCATTGACACGTGCAGCAGATCAACAAATAGCTCAAATCCCTGAGATAAGCTATTGTAATACTGTAATAGAAAAAGCATTTTAATTTATTCTCTTAGAATAGAATAAAACAGAAGCATTTGACTCCTTCATCCAAACAGAAGACAATATGACATTTTTACATGACATAATTACATATTTTTACTGTTGGGATTTGATTAAAGAGATCTGCTTTAAAAATATAATTAGTTTATCAATCAAATTCAAATTTTATTTGTATAGCCCATATTCACAAATTGCAATTTGCCTCATAGGGCTTTAACAAAGAGTACAGGGTATGACATCCTCTGACCTACACCCT
>JAFBJQ010000848.1:223171-309263 GCA_016785345.1 Trinectes maculatus
GAATTTCTTTAAAGAGTTTTGTTGGGATGGGGTCTAGAATACAGGTTGTTGCTTTAGATGAGGAAATTATTGTTTTTAGCTGACTATGGTCAATTGGGCTAAAGCAGTCTATGTGTGCTGCGCTTGCTATTTCTGTTTGCACGGATAAGTCACTATTTAGTATAGTTTGAGTCAAACAAAATTAAACTATTATTGCATTTCTATTTAGTATATTGTGTAATCAATATATTTTGAATTCAGCAGTGTTTTGTGTATTCTAATAAAATATGTATTTCCGAACCTGTTTTTGTCATAATTCCCCAAAAATAATTCCTGCACACACTTCCGACGTTGGCATACAGTTCGTAAACATTTTAGAAAAGATGCACACATACAAACCAGTCGCCTATATTGACTAATATTTCATAAACTTTTACTAATATTGATATTGTTTCTTTTAGGTCACAGGAAAAAAAGCTGACTTAAATTAATCAAAGTCAACTCACGTTATCGTCATTAAATCTCGTCACTCACCATGGCATACGACCACATACGTATTAGTACTACATTTCCCAGAATGCCCAACCGATCCTTACGCTAAACAGATTTGCAGGCAGGACAAGAAACATCCGGGTCTCTCAGTTTCCTGTGTGGCGACCCGTCGCCATTAGCGTGAGCCGTTTGCAGCGGATTTATTTTTTTGGTCAAAATCCAAATTTTGACACGTTTTCCAGCCTTTGGAAAACACTGAACGCCTTTCCAAAGGCACATTGTTTTCCATAACGAGAAAACGATCGCAGTTTTTGGGGTCTTGGCCCCACGCGGCGAGCCTTCGTCCTCTCTACCAACAGCCTCTATAACTTGAGACGCAGAAACCGTGTCTCTTCTTTTTTCTCGTGTTTGTTTTGTTGTCAAGATGTCGCCGTGATGGGGTCTCCGCGTTTGACAGAAATGAATCAGGGCCTTCGTCGCCTGACCCGCACTCACTGCAACCCGCTTCCCTCTGTCGATTTTCAGTTAGATGTTAGAGAGCTGGTCGGCCCTCTACCCACAACTTGTTGTCAGCGCCGCTCACTACACGGAGACAAACATGGAGAAAAATCCCAACAGCAGCACCAACACCAAGGTTCCACCTCGCTCCAGCTCTACAGGCCCGACACCGGGCGAATCTAAACCCAAAACAGGTGACTGTCGTATAGATTCCATTGGTCTTACAATTACTACTAGATGCAGCTGAGCATGCTCGCTGCACCATGGCCTACTGGGGCCTTGCCGTAAGGCAGTGGTTGTTTATCTGGTACAACTGACGTCGCTGTCAAAACATTTGACCCAGCAACAGCCAGCGCAGCCCGCAAATATCTAACCCACAGAGTCTATCCATAGTGCAGTTTGTCCTGTTGTCACGTGTCTAAGTACTGAGTCAATTTCCCTGTTTTTACATCGGATATATGCGTAAAGTATTAGTGTGTGTGTGTGTGTGTGTTTAACATGCTAATCAGACATTGATTCATATACCAACTCCTGTCTGTAATTTGGAAACACGCATGTGTGATGACATTTTATCGCATGGGATTCCATCAGTTATTATACTATAGTTATTTTATGTTAGAGACTAATAATTATTTTATTTTAGAAACTAGAAAAGTAACTTAAAAAGGTTGTTTCTATTTTCAACAATACCCCCACCTTAAGGCCGGATGATGCTCATCCTGCAGAGGTAGACATTTTGACCCGTGGACCCTGTTAATTTAAACAGTGTTTAAATTTTCAATAGGTGGTCAACAGGTGACGTTGTAGATGATGGCTAGTTGCAGTGGTGGAAAGTAGTGGAGTACAAATACTTCCTTACCTTACTAAAGTACATTTTTTTACGTATTTGTTCTAAGATCACTCGCCAAAAAGTTCCCTTCACAAAAATGTTAGTACCTGATTGGTTTAACACGTAGCACTGACCAGGCACCGCGGCCAATGACGTTAAAGCACCGCGGAAGTCGCAAACGACTCGAACAACGCTGATCCAGACACTGAGCGCCAGAACTGAATTTGGTGCTATTTGGAAGGTCTGTTCGAGTTCAGAAAAGGGCATAACGGTGCTTTCGTTATTTAGCTAACTTACAAGGGAAATATTAATTGGTAGGTTAGCTTGTCATTCTGTATAGAATAGAGTATTGTTAGTTACCAACTAACATTACAGGGTGGCGCCTCCTGATGTTGTATTGCACTGTAGATGTGCACCACCTGGACAGTGAGACACACTCCGGTCATCTTCTCCCACGAGACTCATCAATAACGTGCTGGTGCAGGATTGTATATGTTTAATGGTTCATGTATGACTAAAGAGGGATTAGTGAGGTTAGTGAAATCAGTATTAATGGACAAGTTTACACTTGCACATTGCTTAGATTGCTTAGGGATGATCTGAAGAATTAAAATGGCACAGCCCCATACTATGTTTTGGTTGAAATATAGCCTCAACACCAGAGACAACCAATTGTGCCAGTACATTTAAAAGCAAGTACTTACTTTATTTTTACTTAAGTTCAATGTGAAGGCAGCACTTCTAATTTTACTTGAGTAAATATTTTACTGAGCTTCAATACTTCCTCCACCACTGGCTAGTTGTCACATTTATCACTCCTGATAATAGGTTTCTTTAGATATGTTTACATTCCTTCAGGACCTAAGTTTATCAAGTCAGTCCATTCAGATGCCTTTTTACTTCCGTCAATTTCTGGTTAACAACCTCCAAATAACTAGCCAGCAAAATGAAGAGATAATATTGGAACCTAACTGTATTTGTGTTATTAATGCATATTTTTATTTAAATTTCAGAAAGTAAGAATAATGGAGGCTCCAAGCGCTATAGCCGCAAGCGTGAGCCCGCATTCCCCAAAGCAGACAGTTTCCCAGGCCATCGCCACACCAATTCACAGAAAAGCAAGAATTTTGACAAGAGACCCCCTCAGAGAGGTGGAGGACGACAGTCTGGAGTTACAGGTGGAGGAAGACGTGAGGAGGTTGGTGTTTTAGAAGCTGGTCTTGTATTTAATTTCTTAAAAACGTGTGGGTGTGATTTACGTGTGGGGGAAAAAAAAAGACTGTTTCTCACCTGTGCCTCTCCAGGTAGCAGAGACCCGCCGGGCCGAGTTTAGCCCGGCTCAGTTTGCTGGACCGAAAAAAATAAGCCTGAACCACCTGCTGAACTTTACCTTTGAACCTCGCGGAGGTAATGGTGGTGTCGGAGATGGAGGCCACACCTGTTGGGGCCGCCGAAACAAATGGGGCCACAAGCACAAGCCCTTCAACAAGGAGCTTTTTCTGCAGGCCAAGTAAGCACCTTCTTAGTCAGTATATGCTATGAAACAAGATGCTGATTATATGGGAGTCAAACAGTGTCTTTGTGTCTCAGTTGCCAGTTTGTTGTGACTGATGACCAGGACTACAAGGCTCACTTTACTGATCCAGACACTCTGGTTAACTGGGACTGTGTGCAGCAAGTGGTGAGTGCTTGCCGTCTGTTGAGCTATTCTACCAGCGCCCCCATTGCACAGTCAATTGAACCCACATTAATTTCCATACACATGCGCATACTAGCAATGTATTTGTGTATGTCCACAGCGCATTTACAGTCATGAGGTGCCGTCTTGCCCCATCTGCCTTTACCCTCCTTTGGCAGCCCGGATCACCCGGTGTGGACACATCTTCTGCTGGCCATGCATGCTGCACTACCTGTCTCTTAGTGACAAGAGCTGGTCCAAGTGCCCCATCTGCTATGAGGCTGTGCACATTGCTGACCTGAAGAGGTAAAGGAGAAAAAAACGTAAACACACTTCACTCGAACATAAAAGAGAGCAGTAGGAAAGGATAAAACTCCAATTTGGAGTCAAACAAGGAAAACCCTCATAATGCAGAAGTTTAATATGTTTTGTTTTGGGAGTGTTTTACTCATGCTCTGGCCCATTCCTTATTGCAGTGTGGTTGCCATGGAGACCAGGCAGTATGTAGTTGGTGATGTAATCACCATGCGTCTAATGCGGAGGGAAAAGGGGAGTCTGGTGGCATTGCCAAGTTCTCAGTGGGTGAAGGTGGAAGAGCCTGTTCGCTTTGGAGGTGAGCAGCAGCGGTACTTTTGTTTAAAATGAGATTGTTGTGTTTTTTCACAGTGCAGTGTTTTTTTGTCCCAGAATGTGTTTTTTAATGTTAAGAAAATATGTTTTCTTGTTTAGACAGGTTTCCCAGAGAAACCTGAGTAATTAACATGTATATAACTTATACAGGGAATAGGTGATAAATAAATGTTGTGACAGGGTGATTGGACTTGTATCTTTTAGATTCGTGTCTCAGCCCATACTCCAAGCTGCTGCTGACCTCCCCAGGACAGGTCCTGAGTCTGGTGGCAGAGGAAAAAGCTCTTCTGCAGGCTCAACTTAGCCAGGAGGAGGACACCCAAGGCTGTTTCATCCAGAGCGCTCTTTGTCATTTGCAGGTAACTTAAGCTAAATCTGCTAAGCAGTTAAATTATTTAGTCTGTATACTTAAATAGTAACAAGAACATACATAGTTAACCAAACATGGTATGAAACCAGTTTACATAAGTACACACTTTAAGCATGGAGGTAAGAAAATACAGAAATATTTTTCAACAAATAGGAGTTTGCAGTGCATCACTTCCAAATTGAATCAATGCATTTTCAATCATTAATCGTGTCTGTGCGGTTTAGGAGCAAGAGGAAATGTTGCTGAAGGAGCAGAAGGCAACTGCAGCAGACGGCTTTGACTTGTCCTCTTTGACTCTGGAAGAATCCACTTCTTCTATGGAGGAAGTTGTGACAAATGTCATTAGTGCCAAGGTGAGTCTAAACAGTGCATGCATTAGGTAGTGGGCTTGAGTCTGCGATCAAGTTTACATCCTTGGCTCTACCTGCTGATGGACTGGGAGTTTTCCATTTGGAAATCTGTAATGCTTACACACATGCTGTGCAACCATGAACTATTTTTTCCCCTGGTAGCCTGTGCTGCAGTACTCCTCTGCATTTGATGATGAGGTGGAGGAGCTGCCAGAGGAGCTGCCAGGGGAGCTGCCAGAGTTCCCTGAAGGTATTCTGGAGAGTGTGCTGGAAGAGCCTCCTGAGGCTATGATGGATACAGGCCCAGAGCCCCAGGTTGATGATGAGGGCCCGGTCGACCAGCCTCAGCCAGGCCGTCCCTCAGCCAGTTTGGTGCATGGACCCTACTACTATTTCTACCAAGGTGGGTAATTCTCTTCTGTCTTAGACTTGTGAAGTTTTGTTTTTAAGTCATGTTTGGCTGATGCTGCGTAAAAAACTTCCTAATTGCATAAGCAGTTACTGATTGTTGACTTTGGCCAAAGCAGGTCATTGGAGAGATATTGTAAAGGTATAAACAGTTTAGCATTGAGTAACATTATACCCTTATATACACTTAAAACTGCTGGGATGTTTATACACACTATTGAATCAGAAGGAATGAAAGACAGATGTCTTTGAATATGACTGTTAAACGTGCAGGAGGCCTGAATGTCTTGGCTGCAAACGGTGATGTTGATTATACACAATTTAACATCAGTGTTGACTCTTGTCACCTTTTGCTCCTGTGAATGTTTCTCCCTCTAGCTGATGACTGCCAGCAGATGTTCCTGCATCCTGTGAATGTACGCTGCCTGTTGCGTGAATATGGCAGCTTGGATGCCAGCCCTGACACCATTACTGCCACAGTTGTGGAGACAGTGGGACACACAGTCACTGAGGTCAGCAAACAAGAAAACAAAATTTATTTTACTCTTAGAGAAACCAGTGTAAGAGGATCTTGATAGATGTTGACAGTGATTAGTACAGTTAAACGTTTTATGTAATTCCTTTTGTCCTACATTCATAACTGCAGTTCTTTGACATTCACACACACACACCAATTTTTATTGATTTTTTCATTTTTTTTTCCTGCAGGAGATCCGCCGTCGGCATCGCTATCTGGCTCATCTGCCACTGACATGTGAATTCAGCATTTGTGAGTTGGCCCTACAGCCACCTGTCATCTCCAAAGAGACACTGGACACATTTGCAGGTCAGAACACACTTTGGGTTTTCTCAATGTACATTGGCAGGTGCTGTAAACATTGTATAGTAAATGTTCCCCCAAATGTTTAGATGACTTGGAGAAAAGAAAGCGCCTGAGACAGAAAAAAGCAAGAGATGAGAAGCGCAGAGAGAAGCGAATTGAAATTGAGGAGAACAAGAAACAGGGGAAATGTAAGTACAGCTGAGCAGTTAACGCACCTGCTAAAATGACCATCCAGAAAGTGAAAAAATCCACCTCTCCCTAACAATATACTTGCACGCATGCATCCTCCTCAGATCCTGAGGTGCACATTGGACTGGAGAATCTTCAGCATTTCCCAGCTTTTGGCTCTCCACCTCACAACAGCACCCCTTCATTCCAGCCTGACTTCACATTTGCCCCTCCTTCACCTCTCAGTAGCAGCCCTTCTTCTGGTAAGTTAAATGTTACATAATCACTCTTATCCTCCAAGTCTCTCATGCGAAGCGTCACAAGCCTATTGGAGACGGGGTATCGTGACAGTATAATCCGCAACAACAACAACAACAACAACAGCAACAACAACCCTCTGTCTGTTTTTGTCTTTGTCTTAATCAGAAATATGATTTGAGTATTTCTACTACTGTTTTAGATGGGATAAAATTCCCAAGTCTAAGTGGTCAAAGCCCTTCCCCCAGTGTGGGTAGTGTGGAGGACGACTCCCACTGCATGTCCTTTGCACAGGTGTGTATGGCAAACCCGCACATCATATTTGTCATTTTTGAATAAAACTCCCCCTGTCATCAGGGTAATGCGCAACATAATTTAATTGCTAATGTTGTTGCACAAAACGGCTACATTTCGACTGGTGTGACTCCGACTGTGTCCTGTGTAGATGCTAAGAGATGGGAAAGCCAGAGTTGATGCTGGGCCCAGGATCACCCCAAAGAAAGGTAGTGCAAGATTGTCAATGGTGCAGTACCTTAAAAAAATAAGACAGGAATTTAAAAATTCCATCATAATGCACCCTGCACAAAAAAAGATTTCCTATTGACTAAGATGTTAAACTCATGGTTTTATCTTAGCGCCACCTCCTTCTGGTGTTAACAAGTTTATTAGTGGCTATTCATTTTATGTTGACATTGTAATACCTGCATTGATTAAATTAATGGACATAGTTGTTTTTTAGTGAAGATATATAATGGAGGGTGCCTTTTGATAGTGAGGTGCAGCGGTCTAATAAAAATTCCTTAGAGTAGCTGAAAGGTAACAATGTCCATCCACATTGTTAGTCAGTAAATACCTTTTGACTCTACTTAAGCCAGAGACCAAATAATTGGTCACACTCATTTCTAGACCCATTAAAATTACATCCTAAATCCTCAGAATAAGTGTCACTTTCATAGCAACCTTGATAAAACACACAGCTCTATACTCTGCTAATCATATCACATAATCTGGATTGTACTAGTTGTATTAGTATGTAAACAGTTTTATGACATCTTTTTGATAAGTTAGTGTTGGGATAAGAAATGCATCACCAAAAGTATCATTTATAATAACAGCCCAGTCCTAAATTTAACATTCTTTACCTTACAACTACTGAAACTGAATCAGACTGTCTGTTTAACTGTTGATTACAAAGGAATACATTACTGTATTCATGGATAAGTATGTGCTGTGTTTTCTCATGTACTTTTTTCAGTTGGTACAGGTAGCACACACTAAGTGTCTGTGAAATTATTGGAGCGTGGTATATCACTGTGCATATCCTGTAAAACCAGTTTTTACATTTGTTAAGCGATGTTCTTTCCCCGAAGACTTCCTGAAGTTACTCTTGTTTCTTTTGCCATTTAGATAAGCTCCTAGCCCCGCCAGCCGCAGACAGCGACGGAGAGAGTGATGGGTCAGACCGGGTCCCGGTTCCCAGCTTCCAGAACTCCTTCAGCCAGGCCTTTGAAAAGGCACTTATGCAGCTGGATAATGGTCCAGCTTCTCCTCCACAACCAGTAGTTGACATAGGTCAGTTTTTTTTTTCTAAATATATTTTGTCTCCTTAGACTTGTTCTAATTTTTGGTTTGTCTTCCTTCAGATGAGAAAGGAGGAAAGAAGAAGAAGAAAAAGCA
The DNA here is from genome assembly GCA_016785345.1 of Trinectes maculatus. NCBI lineage: Eukaryota > Metazoa > Chordata > Actinopteri > Pleuronectiformes > Achiridae > Trinectes > Trinectes maculatus. Next base: position 231,332 of record JAFBJQ010000848.1, read on the forward strand.
GAAACTTTTGTTCAGCACATCCATGGTTCACACAAAGTAGACGACACTGAAGTTAATTTAAGCATCTCTAGAGTTTTTCCCACTGCTTTTGTTTTTACTTCCATACTTATCATTCTTGGAACAGAGTTGCATCAATTCTCATACATTTGGCTTGACCATTAGTTTAATTTGTTAATTATTTTTGCTCTCAAACGAAGGTGTTTTGCAGCAACACCCTGCCACATGGGAAGCCATACAGATTAAACATGCTTAGTTAATTAATGCATATAACCAGCTGCTTATAATATAAAACTTTTCATGGCTTCCATACAACTTACTTCATTACAGCAGTATATCTCAGACCCAAAAGTTATATTGACAAAATAATCCAAGGGTGCTTCAATATTATAAGGGCAGTCAGACAACTGCAGGTACCTCGCACCTTTCAAATGTTTTTCAGGATAAACAGTGCTTACACAATATGAGTCTGGAACTGACAGGAAATTAACATTTGGTTGTGGTTTTTTTTATCTTCTGTATTTAATCACTGGTAATATAGGCCTACACTCTATCTGCCTTCAAGAGGATATGTTTTGGGGAATAGCTGCTTTGAGATCTTTCCCCTAATTTAACAACAACACAAATGCATTATGAAAAATCATGAGAACTCAGTATTGTATTATCACAAAGATTCAGTGTGTTCGAACAGATCACCAGATTATTCTTCCTGGATAAATCATGATTGCACACATTCTTTTCATCCATTTTTTCTGTCAACAATGATTTTCTGTTGTTGAAAGTTCACTACTGCTACTACTAACCACCCCACCCCCTGGTTTAATTTCAGTGTTGCAAATGTGTGAAGATGTGAAATTGCTGACATTTAAAGAATGCTTTTGGAACCTGGGGGAAAAAAAGATTGGGTTTTTTTGAAGACTCTGTATTCACCTTTAAGTTTGAGATAAGTTTAAAGGCTAGTGAAGGTAACTAGTCTGTTGAAATGAATAAAAAAATATGCACAATCAGGAAACTGTCTGTGTGATTCTATGGTTAGTTAATGCAATGTAGGATTGTGATAAATATGGTCATCAAACATCTGGCTGGTATATTATTGATGCAGCGCTTTCTTTGGCCACATGGAGGCACTTATAATCTTAAGGTCAATGGTACAATCCATTTAAGGTACTGTATCTCAGGTGCAGAGCCACCTGGTTAATACCAGGCTTAGGACATCAGAGTCAGATATTCATGAAAACAGGTAGGCTCATGGAAATGAAGTTATTTGAATAACCTCGCTCTTATGACCTTTTCAATATATTAAGTATTATTAACAACTTATATTCACCCTTAAATGTGTCTTTCATAGCGGTGGATGGAATTCTTATTTCTCAGTCAGGTTATCTCGTCTTCAGCCCGGTGTGCGTCAGGGGCGAGCTAAACATGCAACAAGTTATACACATTCAGGTCGACACCAGCCCGGAATTCAGGGTGATTAGTCTTTAATGACAATTCAGGGAAACCGTGGGTCAGCGTTGGCCGTTCAGCAAAGATGTGTCTGGAAGGTTTAAGTATACGTTAATGCCGCTCGTCCAACCTCCAAAATAACAGACTGGCCACACTGTTCGAAAAGTGTGTGTTTGTGCTGTAGATTATCTATACCGGAAGTTGAGTTGTATTGGCTGACTTGACGCTAACCCGCCAGGCGGCTCGTTCAGCGCTGTCTAGTCCAGCTTGTCAACAACAGTGCAACCTGAGACGGGTTAGCCAGCCAGTTGGCTAGCAGACTAAACCAGCGACGTTAGCGGCGCTGCTAGCCACAGTATTAACAAACTATTGTTGCGTGCTCTTCTTCTGCTTAAGTTGGGTAAATATATCGCTTTCGTCAATATATGCTATTTCGTCAAGGGAGGAGACGAAAGCGACTTTCCTGCTTGGTAAGTTGTCTCCAGTTCGGATCCAAGAGCCACCAAAGGACAGGTTCATCCAGTGTTTCCATTTTGCGAGTTGAGTAGTTAGCTTCCTGTTGTTAGCCTGCAGACAGGTGATACGTTAATCGCTCGTCTTTATCATTTAGACTGCCGGGACTGTACGTGCGCTATGAACGCACCATTGCCATTTAACACTTGTGCATAGTTTTGTGCATAAATGCACTCACGGTCTGACCAGACCAGCTCCTGTACTTCACTGGACCGACTACTGTCCACAGCGCAGTGTCTGGGACAGACAGAACAGGAAGGGGACATGACACTAGTTGCATATTCTACACTGGGACAGTCAGAAGCTAATGAGAAAAGCTATTGTAGAGAGTCACTACATTTGTGGTTAGCAGTTAATCGCCGCGCAATCCTTATTTAGGTTTATTTGTATTACTTGTGTTACGTGTTGAATGTATTGTAAATTATACTTGCCTCTGGGTTAACTGTGGTACATTTACAGGCAGTCTTACTTAATTTTAATCCTGTTCTTATCAAAACAGAAAATGACTCAAGTTGACTAAAGTTATTATGTCTTGTTATGAAATTTGCTTTGTATAACTGGCAGAGCCAGGTTACTCACTACATGTCATTTGCTTGTGACATACCAGTAAACAAAAAACTGCTTCCTGATAGAAATCAATGAAACGTGTCTGACTCCCTACAAAAACTTTGTAAATATGCCCAGCAAATGTTTTGAAATGATACAATATGTTTGTATCATGCTAAAGAAATACTTCTCTAATATAGTATTGTGCTTTGTGTAGGTTTACTGATGTGTGTACGATTCTAAGACATAGATCATCCCTGCTGAGCAGCTAGACCCATATTAAATATTTTGAATTCCAGTTTAGAAATGGTGTTTAGGGTCAACGTCTTAACTAAGTTTTCAATCTTTTAGTCTCTGGTAGTCGCTGTGCTTTCTGAGCATCATTCTGTTTCCTTTTTATTTCATTTTCCACATCTGTGCAATGATTTATGGATTAAAAACATTCAGTCAGCAGTGGAGTAAGATTTATCACTGTTACTAATGAATTAATCTATACGCAAATAAAGGGAAGACACATTCATTGCATTGAACAGGACACTAAACAACTGTGGTAAACAAGTGTTTATTACTCCAACCGTCACAGATTGAATTTACATAGATATGTTACATAGTACATGAGTGTGGGTCGATAAATCATGATAATGCAAACATATTAGCAGGAACAGGTAAACACAATATAGCAGCCTTCAGATAATGACCTTCCTCATGCTTTTTTGCCTGTTATGTCTGGATATATGTCATTATGTCATTATGTTTGAATGTATGGGTGTACCTATGTTTACTCAACTCTGTGTCAGTGTAAACATTATCATCTATTTGAATGGGGTCATGAGGCACAGTGAAAGGCTTTTTTGCTGTGATTTGTCTACCACAGCCTTAAGCACAGCAGTCTTGATGAGTGAAAAGCTCATGTGCTTTGTTGACACACAGTGTGTTTCTTTTAGGCTCCTTCAGCCTTCGTTGTGATATGACACTGTTTGGTTTAAACACCAGCCAGGGCTCCACGGGAAACAGTTGACTTCTGGTCAGGTAAGATATGCAAGGGTTAAGTTTGGCATATAGTACAGTATCTTAACATAGCACTACACATCAGATGTGAAGAAGGTCAACAATAGGAGGAGAGTTTATTTTTTTTTATCTTTAATCTTACTTTAGAAGCAACTGATAAAACATATTATCATCACAGTGTTTTTTAAAAATGGAGACAAATCATTATTTCATATTGATCACTATGGTTCTTGAGACTGAGTACATTTGAAATGTGAGTTTATTGTGGAAAGGGCTTAATCTTTAATAGCAGTGTGGTGTGAGTTGCGGTGGAATCCCCCATTCACTATCAAAGCCTGATTTCCCTGTGTTGCAACCGGTATAAGAAAGCTTTTAAGCTCTTATTACTATACCAATAATTCCACTGAGTGTTGCATATTTTAATACAGTAAATAAATTGGTTGAAATTTATCATGACGTATTAAAATGGGATAATGTTTAAAATTATAATTCTACGTCAATCTAATCTACATCTGGCTAACATATTATAACACATCTTCTCTCTTGTTTTTTTCTCTTGTAAATCAAAATGTCCTGCAACTGGCTTTAAGACATCTACTTAAAGAGTAAACAAAGTATGTAGCTAAACAAATGTAGTCTATGTAAATATCAAATTTAAATAAATGACTGCATCCTGCTTAGTCTTGCCAACTCCAGACTCCCCTTGTGCATGTCGGCTCTCTAGGACACTTATATGGATCAGAGCCATTGTTAATATAATTAGTAACAGCATGCTTGTTCTTTTCTGATGAGGCAGAATGTCTGCTGTGGAAAAGCCTTTATAACTGTTGATTTGTGAAAAACCACTAATCTTTCTGATAACTTTGATGATGGCTGTGTTCTCATGCAACCCTGACACCATGGCAGTGAGCAAGTATGTGCAATGCAGGATCCTTAAACTGTGGCAGCCAACAAGAATTCAGCTATTATCAAATTTATCATTCATACTTATTCTTTTTCTGTTGTGTCAAATGGTCTGTTATTCTCAGAGCAATGACAAAAAATATTGTTTAATTGTATCATCCCTTATTTAGCTAACAACACGTGTGGCTTAACCAGCAAGAATGATTAAAAACCATGTGCAGATATCTTTGTCACTTTGGCACTCCCAAGACAAAGTCCGCAGTATTGGCGATATGAGTTCTGCAAGGATAATAATAAGATTTCTCTGTGATGTAGTGCAGTGTTTGAATTTCTCATTGATAAAAATTATCATAAATGGATATTTGTTTGTTTGGGAAATCAACGGAGAACTTTTATTTTTGCTTCAAGGTTCTGTTGTCGATGATGGCTGCCCAAGTGGAGGTTCAGTCTGCAGAGGTAGGGCGGACAGGGGCAGGAGGGAGACTTCATCTGAGTCCTCTTACTGATGCTAGCAATAAAAGCCACATTGAGATTCCCTCAGTCCACCAGGCTCATATCATTGATTCAGAACCTAACAAACCTGTTCCAGGGCCCAAGCCAAGAATCTCACCTAAGCCTTTTGCGGTGGATAAAAATCCCACAATTAAGCCCATACTTGCCCCAAAGCCTCAAACCAAGCCCCGGCCAGAGTCCACTCATCTTGCTGGGTACAAACCAGAGCTTCCATGTAGCCTAAAACCACAGCAGCCTGCTGCCACTGTTAAGGTGTCATCCAATCCCAACCGCCCTGCCTCTACTTCTTTTAAAACATGTAGTAAGTTGAACAGTGGACAAACAACCAAGCCAGTGGTCCAGCCATTTAAACCAGCCCCTCCTTTTGACCCTGGAGACCCCAGCAAACCAACTCCTCCTGTACCCACACAGAGGCAAAGACATGTTGCATCAAGCTTGGGCTATTCCAAGAGCCTTAAAAACCCCCCAGCTGCAGAGTGGTCTGGAACTACAAAAAAGGAAGATGAGAAGGACACGATAACTCCCAGCAAAAGTGGGGCCTCCATCACCAGAGCCAAGTCCATGGGTTTTCTGGCTCAGGTAGGGCAGGAGGAAGAAGAAATTGAAAGAACTGAACCAGAGGTAGCTGTGCCACTGAGACCTAAGCCCAGAAGCTCTCGGCCCAGACCTGTATCAGCCATTTTACTTGACAGTCCAAGCAAGACCGAAGCACCTGTACCTGCCCCTCGCTGGGGTGGGAGAAGACCACTTTCAGCCGATCTCACATCCAAGTTTGAATCCATTGGTCTTTCGCTGCACCGCAAAAGTCCTATGTCAGACACTAAGGAAAACACTCCAAAGGAGATGGCATTGGCAGAAGGAAGAGAGCAAGAAAAACCTTCTAAGAGCACTACAACACAAAGTACTGATGTTTTGGCTAAGCCTGACATCTCAGACCAAAGCAATAAAAAGCAAGAAGAAATTACTCTGATAGACACTGACCAGAATAAGCAGGGGGTTAGCGTTAAGTCACGAATCAGTCTCCTGCTCGATTCCCCCTCCATGCCAGGAAGTGGTGCCACAGGGCAAGGTTCAGATCTTCATTCTCCAATTCAGCCAGTTCCTGAAAATGAACCACCAGTGGGTGTCAAGCAGCTCATCAAGCAGTTGACAGAGGATACATCACCAGCTCAGAGTCCTGTTACCAAACCAGCACCCAAGCCCCGCCCATTGCCCCTTGACCTGACTAAAAGGTAAGTCTCCTCGCTTTACTTTTAACCCCATGTCTTTTCCCCAGCGTTCCATTGTCATGCATGGCTTTTGTCTTGTGTGATGTATGTTCATTAGGTTTTCATCAGAGGGGTCACCCGACCTTGGCAGTGTTTCCCTCAGTGAGGCAACAGACCACCAAGAGATCAGCAAAGCTCCTCAGAGGAGGGTAAGAGAGAGACTGGTTTCTGTTGAGCTCAGTCTATGTAACCACAGTTAGGGAAATGCTATCCTGTAAACTGAATTGCATTTCCGTGTGCTTCCTGTCCTCTCTTTTTGACATAAAATAAAATTAAAGACTTTAAGCCTGAGTACTACAATGTAAACTAGATGGAAAATTGATATGACAACCTCGACTGTCTATTTCACTATGTAGTTTCTACTGCAAATGTTAACAGTAAAAAAGTGTTTACATTTGCTCTCAATTCCCGTCTGTCTGCACAAAGAGGACTGTTTTTCAAAGGGAAATGGGGCATTGCTGAAAATAATTGTCATAGATATACAAAGCTGTGAAACCCAATACAGATTGACTGTAAATCATTCCCAGTGGCTGCTGGTTATGAAACACATAGAGAGGAGATCAGTGGAAAAAGGTTAACACAGAGAGGCTTTGATTACTGCCTCTGCACCACACCCACTGTTATGAGGCCACAGAAGAAGGGGATATAATTTCTATGCTGACAGTTGTTCACTCAATCAGTTAAGCTGTTTGTGTGCTGTTTCTTTTCCTAGTCTGTTGTCAAGCTCATTTTCTCATGTTTTGTATTTAAGCGTATTTCTGTTCAGAAAAAATGTTTTTATTTCAGATGACTCCATATTTGTTTTACAGTGTCCAAATGGTGATTGGTGAAAGTAGCACAATTTTTAAATAGACTAACTGAAAACCAGGTGCAGCCTTGCTCTCATTACTTAACATTTTCAAATATTTTTCAGAATGAAGAGTTGACTCCAAAATCCAGTGACCAAAGGGCATTTGTTAATCTGAAAGATTGTCAGGAGCAGCTCCAGAAGGCCTCAATGCCTGAAGTGAATGAGACCGGAAACGATACATTCAGTGCCACTTTGAAGGAAAGAGCTCCCAGCCTTGAAGTACAGACAGTTCGAGCATCCGTGTTCGAAAATGTTGTAGAGAGGCACAATGTTATGATGGTGGATGAGGCCAAGCCTGTAAACAAGCCCAAGGATTCTCTCAGCAACCTATCATTTCATAGAAGAAATAGAGAGAATGAGGGAAGTCTGGTCACTGCCACCTTTAAAGAACATGTTTCTCCTCCAAGTCCTTTACGGGTTTTGCATGCCTTTGACTCAGTGCAGGCAATCACAGAGAACAGGGCAGTAAGTGAGAGCGTGCCATCAGCCCAGTGGGAGGATAAGGCCATGACACTACGCTCCAGGCGATCAGAAGGCAGCAAGCCATTGACAGAGAAGACTGGTTCAGTACAACCTGAACCAAATTTGGCAGTAACAACAGAGCAACAGCCACGGTATCTCAGAGTCGGAGCTTTGCCAAAGTGGAGTATTGCAGGCCATGGCCAAGAAGCAGATGTGGAGAAAGGGATGCTAAAGGAATCAAAAAGGGAAGGAGAAGCTGCAGTGGAGAAACACAGACACAAAAAGGTAAAGGAGGAGGTGGCCATATCACCTGAACATTTGAAGATGCAAACAGAAGAGCAGCAGAAACCCCGGGCAACCTACTTTGCCTTGACTGGACAAATGCAGGAGCCAGTTTTTCCTGTAGATGCAGGAGCAAAAGCTGGGAATGTGGCTGTGACCTTTGACGATTTCTCTGTCAGGTCAGCACTAGGGGGATCTCAGGGAAAGATTCTTCCCTATAGGAGGAATCCTTCATTAGATGAAGCTTTTGGGAAAACCTCTCAAGATCAAGTTGTGGAGCTGATGATGAGTAACCCCATGTCACATAGGGAAATTAGACCAGACAACAGAGATGTACAGACAAAAGAGGAAGTGGTCATTTCTGGAAAGGGAAGGGAATTTAAAAATGAGTCAGAAAAACACAGAGCTATAATGAAAGAGCTTGAAAAGGAAAAACTAGGACAGCTTGAAATAGAGAAACAGGCACATTTAGAATTTGCACGAAAGAAGGACCTGCAGATGCAAAGAGAATTTGAAAAGCAAAGACAGAAAGCCTTTGAGAAAGAGAAACAAGAGTTTGAGAAGAAGCAACGTGCACTTGAACTGCAGAAACAGATAGAACTTGAGAAACAGAAACTGCAAGAGTTGGAAAGAGATAGACTAAGGCAATTTGAGAGAGAAAAGCTCCTGGAACTACAAAAGGAGAAAATGGAAGAACTTGAGAGACAGCAGCTAATAGAGCTTGAGAAGCAGAGACATAGAGAGATGGAGAGAGAGGAGACAGAGAAAATAAAAAAGATGGCCATGGAACAGGAAACATTGAGACTGCAAGAGCTTGCCAGAGAAATGGAAAGACAAAGGGAGATGGAGAAGGAGCATCGTAAAGAGATGGAGAGAGAAAAGCAGAGAGAGATGGAGAGAGAAAAGCAGAGACAGATAGAGAGAGAAAACCAGAGAGAGATGGAGAGAGAAAACCAGAGACAGATAGAGAGAGAAAAGCAGAGAGAAATGGAAAGAGAAAAGCAGAGAGAGATGGAGAGAGAAAAGCAGAGAGAGGCGGAGAGAGAAAAGCAAAGGGAGATGCAGCGAGAGATGGAGAGAGAAAAGCAAAGAGAAATGCAGCGAGAGATGGAGAGAGAAAAGCAAAGAGAGATGCAGCGAGAGATGGAGAGAGAAAAGCAAAGAGAGATGGAGAGAGAAAAGCAAAGGGAGATGCAGCGAGAGAAGCAGAGAGAGATGGAGAGAGAAAAGCAAAGAGAGATGGAGAGAGAAAAGCAGAGGGTGATGGAGAGAGAAAAGCAGAGAGAGATGGAGAGACAGCGACAACTAGACATTGAGAGACAGGACTTGGAAAACCAGAGGTCAAGGCAACGAGAACTGGAGTGGGAAAAGCAGAAGGAGTTGGAGAGATTAAAGGATATGGAGAGACGGCAGGTGTTGGAGTTTGAAAGACAAAAACAGGCTATGAGGGACAGACAACAGGTATTGGAGTTTGAAAATTGCAGACTGGCAGAGGAGATGGAAATGGAGGAGGCAGAGAAGATGAGACAGATAGCGAAACAGCAGGAAGCAGAGAGGCAGCGAATAAAAGAGAAGCAAAAGAAAGATGAGCAGGAGAGGGTGAGGCTAGAGTCATCAAATCTCCGCCCTAAGGTTTTGGATTTGGACTCTGTGTTGAGAAATGAACCTATTTCTAAGGCTGCTTCTCAGCGGAGTGACCCTGCAACACGATGGAAGCAGCCATCTGCGAGAATGGAAGAGCCTTACAAACCTGCCGTCCTCAACACTGACGCTTTCACATCTCAGGCGCAGCTCTCTCCCAGTAAAGACTTGTTTCCAGTTTCTGGTATTCAAGGAGGGGATGCTGGGTTTGGGGCTAAGTTACTACCTACAGCCGAGAGAGACAGTAGCTGGAAGGTGCCACCACAGACCTCAGTAGGTTTTTCAAACACAGTATGGATGACATCACTTCAGGATCCCTGGGAGCTGCAGCCTGTTGAGATGTCTGTGGACAAACCAGTGGCCGAACCCAGAAAATATTCCAACCTATCTAGTCCAGAACAGCTCCTCCTCAGGCAGGAGGAAAAGGTCCTGGCTCCACAGAGGCACTGGTCTGCCCTGCTGGATGAGCCCCTTTACTTGGCCCCTGCTACTGGCACAGATGCCAGAGCTGGTAACCGCCCTGCTGGAGGCAACATCCCTGCAGAGCAGGTCTGGGTCCCCAGAGAGCTACAGCCTCAAAACAGCAGGGGGGAGTCCAGGAGCCACAGGAGAACACAAGGATCTCAGGTGAGTTGCATGAAGTACTATTTCAGAGTTGTTTCATGGTGTGTGTAGACACAAGTTTAAGCTTTTTCTTGAATTTCTACTGACACAGTACAGTCAGCATATGGACAGAGTGCTAACTATAGGGTGCCCTTGTGCTGTTAGGAGTTGAACAGGATGCGGTCTCGCAGTGTGTCACGCCGATCAGCTCCTTCCAGCACTGCCGTGGAGGGAAGCCTTTCCAGGATGAGGAGTCGCAGCGCCCACAGGGAGCAAGACCGCCACAGCTGGGTGAGTCAGGCTGCAGCTAAACTTCAGCTCAAGTTGACAGGCTGAGCCTTTAGTTACAATCACTATTTGTATTTGGACTTTTTCCCACACACCTCCTTAGAGACAGGGAGGGTAGTCTGTCTGCGCATTGAAGGCAGACAGAAGGTAAAAGTGGAATGCAGTTTAGCTGACTGATCATTCAAAGGTGAACACTGCAGTATAAAAAGGTAGTAAAGCGTCGATGACTAATGGTGATGGCATGGCCTGCTAGACTCACCTCCACCCAACTCACGTCACGTTCAATGAAAGTTGTGGCCAAACAGCTTCTTAGGCCTGTATTTCAGGATTTGATCAGCTAAATGGTTAACGAGGACTTTGTGCTTTGTGAGACACTTGTCAGTATGGCTTAGGGAAACCTGTGAAGTAGTGGATTGTGTCTTGCAGCCAAACAGTTGTGTAATATTTGTGTTCTTCTCTTCTGCATGGTTACACCTGTCATTTCTAGTGTGTCACTTTCAACGTCAGTTTTTTTTAAATCAGTAAATAAGTTTCTGAGAAATGTGTATTTTCAACCATACACAACTCTTCGACATCGCATTTATTCAAGCACATCCAGTCTGTGATTATAAGCTGTGCAGGTTGGCTTCAGTTGGGTCTTTGTCATATAAACTATAATTTCAGATTCAGATTAAAGGCTTTCACTCTGGACACAGAAGAACAGTATGTTGTCTTCCATAACCGCGCTGTCCCAGGATACAGAGCACAGATTAATTTACTGTGAGTTCAAGGGTCACTATTGCCATCTAGTGGTTGCATTCCAGTTTGCCTGCATCCCCCATCCTGGTGTCAATGCAGGTACTTTTTTCCCAAGTTGCTGCTGTCACTGCCTGTGCTTTTTTGTTGAAGGAGGTAATGTGGAGTTAATTTATAACAGTCAAATGCATCTAATAGTAGGATGACATATATGTTACTACATTAAAACATTTAATACATTTATTAAAAAATAGACTTTTGCATTGTCCTATGATGCAGTACATCATTGCCATGTAAAGAAAAAATACAGCTGAACTGTATGAGCTTATGTCATGTTTGGAATTCAAATGTATTTGGCTGTGTTATCACTCCCGGGTCCACATGAGCTGTGTGACCACACTTTATTTTACAGCTTTGTACATCTATGATTCCACAAATCTGGACTCAAATTATGCTTAATACTAGAAATTATGTTAAACACCAGAATCCCTCATTGTAGGCATATCCCAAAAACGATTAACTACCCTGTATTGTATTTTCTGGTTGGGTGTATACTCAGGCTTTCAGGGATGAGATAATAGTTGTGTGGTGACATCACTGGTTTAAGTCAGAGGGTCTGAGGTTGGTGAGTGGGACAGAATGGCGATGGGCACTGGGCTAAGAGCTGTGTTTTACATGTGGTCATGCTGCCTGACTCCACACTGCCTCTTGGTAAGTGACAGGACAACTCTCTTATTCTCTTATCAGTGTTTCTAAGATACAGATGTCCTCTTTCATATTATTCAATGTATGTAGTGATCATAAATGTATTATAAAATGCACTATATGTAATTTAGCCCCATCCTGTTTTCCTACGTGTGGATGTGGATCGGGTTTGTAGCTGATGAGACTGATGAGGTCATAAGAAGAAGGGAAATGTTGAGTAGCCATTAGTCACTTCCAGTAGATGATGTTTAGTATGAGGAGGAGGGGTATGAGGGAAGTGAGAGAGCCGTGACATTTTTCATCTTTTTTTTCTTTGTTTCTTTTTGTTAAATTACACCTCAAGGAAGCATCTCTCATCTGTGACAAACTTTTGCCTATACACATCTGTGTATTTTGGTTGGACTTAACAGAAATGTACATAGAGCTGCAGCTGAAGGTTATTTTTTAGTTAATTTGATTGATTTGATTAGTCTGCAAAATCTTATTTAATTGGACCAAGTTGTAAATTGCTTGTCTTGTTCAACCAGTTACCTCAGCATATTACATTTGCATGATATTCAGTTGTGAAATCCAGCAAATCTTCATATTAGAGAAACTAGAATAAGCAAATACTTATTCAGAGGATTTAAATGATTCCTAAAGGACCTTTGATCATTAATCTGTTTAATTTTGAGGATTTGTTAAGTTACTAATTCATTTGAAGATGGAATATTAATCAAAAGTAATGTTAGAGTTTTGGTGTGGCATGTTTCAGAAAAATAATAATATTCTTGTAATTCAATTACAATTCAAACCAGCAGATGTTAAATATTCAGCTAATGAGTCATTCAGATTGTTTTGGGATGAATCAGCATGCCTATACCACATTGATTATGACCATTGTCAGGCAAAAAAGGACGTGAGAAAGGTGTTTGTGCTGCGAGAAATTGACAGCCTCACTGCAAACTGAGAGCACTTCAGGGAAAAGGTTATCAGATTACCTGCAGGGGGCATATGTAGCCAGAGACCCAACTTTAATGTCCCAGTTTGATATAAAGTTATCTCTCTGAATGTCTTCATGTAGGCTTCTGGTCAACTGGTACCATATAGCAGAGAGCAGTCTGAATCGTTAGCGTGTTTTGTAGTTTGCATGAGCCTTACCGATTTAAACAAACATTTACAACGTGGGTGTTGTGTTTCCTGCTTTTGACTGCACTGTGCTGCCAAACAGGTTGCGGGGCACAGACACACCTGTCTTTCACTCTGGTCTCTCATGCATATCTAATCAATCTATTTAAATCTATTCTATTTCTACTTTGCTCATTCCTATGTGATTATATCATACTTAACCATCCTTACTTTCTCTCTAGCGTTCCTTTTCTGTTTTGGATGACGCACCATGTCTCTTCCCTCCTCTTACTTTTCTGTCCACTGCCTCTCTGCTCTCTCTGTAACACTTTTCAATTTTGCCCTGCATCTGAATCATGCTGTAGCGACAGAGCACCGCAGAACATATATCACCCTCCCCTCTCCCTAGCGCTCTCAATCAGGGACCTCCCATTCTCTCACTCTGTTTTACTCTGTCCCACACTCCCTCTCTCCACCCAGTTTCTCCTTGACAGTGAGTCCTATAGCGAGTCGCACTGAGAGCAGCACTGCTGACGCATTCTCTCCAACCTGCCTGTACCTGCAGCAGAAGGCGAAGGGAGAAAGATTTTCCCTCCGTTTCTGCTTTTTTTCCTGTGGATTTGACTTCTCCACCGTAGCACCCCCCTCCGTCTCTTCTGTTTGGCTCTGCAGTCATTGTCCCCTGGTTTTTCTTATGGAATACGAATGACTACAGCAGCTTTGTTTTTGCCACCAGCTGTCCTGCACCATTTCTTCTTCTAGCTTATAATCGAAGGTAGTACAATACCACGCACCATCAGGATGTAGCCTTGCTGGATGTATACATTTTTCAACTTTCAATCTGGAAGAAAGGCTTCAGCCTCAGCTTTGGAAGAAGTGTCAGGCCGGTTGCGACTGAAATCAGGATAGAGAAGTTCACACCTGGACGATCACCATATGTGACACAGAGTGTTGTTCAAAATCTAATTTTAATTCTAGTATTTGTGTAGCCCATTAAATGGTAGTAGATAACGTGTCATGCCAAACAAAAACAATATCTTGCGGGTGTAGTTCTATTAGTATTACTCATAGTTGTTGTACTGTGTGTACTTAGAGCTAGAGAAACATGGGTGAGAAATGTGTTAGTGGACAGTGCAGCAGTGTTTCAGGCTCTCTCTCACAGCATAGTGTTGAGCATAACTCAGCGTAACGACTAACCTTAAATAACCTTAACATATCATATTGAGTGTAGTGCCAGCCATATCAGAGGTAACATAAAGTGTGGTTGTTAAAATTGACACGAGAACGCTTCACTGTTAACTTAAGTCCGACAGCCTGGGGCCTTGACAGTGATGAGTTGAAACAGAGTCCTGATGGCTCCAGTGGGACTGCACTGCAGAAAGGCCATTTAGGAGTGAAACTGAAAAGTGGCTGAGTCCTGTAATGGACAGGGACTGACTGGCGTTATCGGTGCTGCACATACCACCAATATCACCACACTGAAATAGCTGAGGCGTGTTGTTTTCTCTCTCACCTTCACCTTCCCCGTTGCTGCATTACTTACAGGGCAGCATACATCAGTGAATACCTACGACACTGTCCATGGACTGCCTCCTCTCTGCATAACTAGACTCTGATGATTCCCCATTGCTGTGAAAACGACAGTCACTGTTCAGTTCACAGACTATTTTAGCATACTTTGCCAGACGTGACTTGTGATGGAGTATCTGGGGGACAAGCTGTCAGTAGCTCAGTCTCAGGTGTCAGGATGGGTGGGAAATGTCCGCCGCTCCCTCCATGGAGCACTCGGCTTTTTATCCAGCTCGGGGGAGAGGGGAGCCAGAGGAGAGGACGGGACTGGGGATTTCAAGAGAACCAACTCTCTGCGCTCCCTGGCCTCCCGCAGCAGGGAGTCCATCCGCAGGTTCTCACTGCGCAGCCAGCAACGTCTGTCCTTACGCAGGCGCACCGCACCCAACACGCCCACTGCTGTAAGACAACACACACATTTAAAGCGCAAACACACAGCTGGGAAGCACTGATACTATCTTTCGCTGGTGGTGCTACATAAAAACTGTAATCATAAATATTTTCCAGGCATCAGCCTGGTTAATCACCGATCAGGAGAGTCAGCAGTAGTACTTAACATAAGTTAAATTAAGCTAAATAAAGCAGATGTGGATTTCAGTCAATTTATCAGCAATGTCCAAGTTTTTTTTTTTTGTATAACTATCCTAACAGTTGCTCCTTCATCAGCTATTTGGTCTCTTGCCAGACACGTGAAGAACCTATCCATCTGCCTTGTTATGCATATCCCCTGCTGCTGCTCATGTATCTCTGTCTATGTTTTATTCCCTCTCTATCTTAGATTGTCCATAGAACAATGTGAACCAGTGTTTATTGGCCCTGTTTAGAAAGGCTGTTGTTACACTGTTTCTTTAGGCCATCATGTCTCCGACCATTTGAGTTTTAGTAGGAGAATCGGGCACGAATTTCAGTTTGATTATGGATTTACCTGAAAACGTAGCTCTTGGTAAGAGGAAAAAAGTGTGACTTCTTGGCTTCCTGTCACTTGCCACCACCCTGATATCTAACCTCACATAAGAAAGACAGATATAGAAATCCATTTAAGGCTATGTGGCTATATCACAGCAGTTGTTCCTATCTTTAGGATACGCCTGTTTCCTGAAATGCCATGCAACACCTCATGAGTCACAACTCCTAAAGATAAAGGTTTTTCTTCTTGACGTCTGTTTGGCTGTCAGTTGTGTTTGCTACGAGATCAACTGGGATTGTGGTGCCCGGGAGTTGCATGTCTCCCTCCTGGGCTCATTGTAGGTTGATGTGGGACAGTCAGAGGTCAGTAGTGGTTTGACGGAATGGACAGCAGCAGTTTAGACAGAAAAGGTGTGAAAGGCGGAGAGGGACACAGTGCAAAATTGGTGCTATGGATTTTTATTTCTGAACCCTTAATTGTTATGTTTCTAATTCCATAAATAAAACCTGCTTCTAATAAGAAATCATTATACAGATATGACAGCTAAAAGTGATTTAGCCAATAGAACTGTAATTCTAATAATAACCAATATCAAATAAGATGGAGGACAAGTTTTTAGTTGTCAAGTTTGTTGCCAGGTTTCCAAGTCTCTATACCATTTGGGTATTCGGACATGGCATCTGTGTCATATCAGATGTTGTGTAAATATAAACTGCCAACTGTCATTCCGACAGTTGAGATGACCCTTCAAGTGTCATGCTGAATGCATGTCAAAAATAATAAATATGTACAGACAAACTGCAGCGTACAGCTGTTTTGTATCTTTATATTATCTTTGTATATGTGTATTTAATACCAAGGCTTACTAGAAATTTGATGTTGTCTGTACAGTTAATTGACAAACAATTGATGTCCAACTGTTTTCATGTTGGCAAAAACCAGAACACAAACCCTGAAATGAATGAGACTGAAAGACTGAAATGAATGAGAATAATCCTTTAAGATGGGGCCTGCGCTCTTAGGACTGAATTCCTAAGCCAAGTAAGGTTTTCACATTCTTCTCTTCTGTTCTTTCCAGATGCTTACTACAGAACTCAGCTCCCATCTGTATGTTGCACTTACTGTATGTAATAAAAGTATGTACACTGTACACTGTACTGTCTGGTTTGCCTTGCAGAGTGTGTCTTAATGTAAGCCCTCTGTGGATAGAATGTCCATTTGTTGACGTGAGATGAGTGCTTGTGGGAGCAGTTGTTTTGAATATCTGTAGGATATTGGTATTGATTACGACTGTGTGCATTAGTTCACACAGAGCATTTTTCCCACTCCACACTGTCCAGGTTGATTATAGCAGATAAGTAGAGAATGGAGAGTAACAAAGTACTTTGGGTCCAATGTTGTGACTAATTGCTGTTTTAATGGCTGTAACAGTCGCATAGTATTTGAGATGGTCACTTACCCTTTATGAAGACCTGGATAAGCTCATGATTTGCCACCTCACGGTCTTTGTTGTCTTAGCTGAAATTCTCACATATGTTGTAACATAACTGATTGACGATAAAATACAGGACTGCAGCACTGATAGGGATCATGAGATGCACACATTCCAAGGTAGTGTCATAACATGAGACATAATAACAGGCTTAATATATCTACAGTAGCTGTTTGCTCTCCGTCTTCCCCTCTGTTGTATCATCATCTATTGGGTGCCTTGCAGCAGAGCTCTCCCTTTTTCAAGGAACAACAACTTAGTTGCTTGCTTTCTATTTAACTGTTAAGGTAGGAGTGATTCATAAACCACTGCTTTTCTGTCCTATGTGACTGAGTTATGGGATGTGTATAGAGGTTACAAAGGTCTTGGTCCAGCCCCTTCTTTCTCACATTATCAGTTAAACTTCATTTAGTGATCAACCATTTCACTCCTTTAACCTTTCCTTCATCCGCTCATTGTTGTGTTGTTTCCTCCAACCCACCCTTCCTGTCAAGGGTAAGCTGAATATTGCTGATGTTATTAAGGACAAGCCTTCCTTCCATCAGCTCCTTGACCTGCAGGTTCAATAGTCTTTTGTCACCAACCATATTCTCCATCTTTGTTCATTGATAAAGCCCACACCTGGGAGTGCACGTTCAGCAGAGCAACCGAACTATGTTAGTGCTTAAAAGTCTTCTCTTTTTATTGTTTGTCTAGGAAACCTGTCTGACCAGTTGTGTCAATGCCAAAAAAGTAGAGAAGTTCTATCAAAAGCCTCTGTTTTACTAAATAAAAAAGACCTGCTGTTACATGAAGAACCATTAAATGACTCTTTCTACATTGAACAAAATGTTATCAGTCTTTTAACTGCAGTGTAGTGGTGCCCCTCTCCAACATGTTCCAGCAAATGTTATGTTCCTCCTCAACGCTGATCAGGTGAGGGTGTGTTCTGGGAGTGTTGAGATTGCGTAACACTGCCTAGGACAGGAATTTTTATAAGCTAAATTTTATGGCTAGGTTTTAAGGTGTACAAGATTGGATGGTGACATCAGACCAAGGGGGATCACAACCAGAGTACTTGACTATAGAGTACACTCCCATGGCGCCACATACTGGACTTTTAAATCACCTATGAAGAAACTGCATAATATAATGAAAAAAGAGATGGGAAACCTAGACAGTGTACACTTTCATTCAGTATTAGGATGAAAGTTGTTGCAAAAAGAGATTAAAGTTCAACCTGCAAATGATTGACAGATGAAAAAGAAAATACAAAAGCTCCACCTAGCTAATTCCCATAATGTAGCAATTAGTTAGGTGTGTAGTCATGGGAAATTAGGCACTGTTGGATCACCATATATTTCTGATTATTGTGTCTCACTCGTCTCTATGACAACCTTTCTTTTTTAAACCACACCTTACTATGTGGCTGTTTGGGACACGTTTGGCTTCATAAAGCAGTCAACATGCCATTCGAAATCCAATCTGATATGCATTTTATTTTCAACATTAAATTAAAAATTTAATTATTTAAAAAAAAGTTTAACGCTGTAAATTAGGTTATTTAAGAATAATACTGCTGTTACTTCTGTACCTTGACCCACTGTGTGTATTATTAATTTTAGAATTACCAAATTATACTGGTGTTGTTGCAATATTAACAATCATTTGATAGTGTTTCTGTAGTAATATATCTCTATAGCTTGTTCTTAACAGAGGCCTTCTCATCTGTTTGATTAACTGCCCTGCCCCTGTTTAACTGACCCAAAGACCCAATTGTACTGTGCGTTTTCAATTTGAGTGGTATGACCCTGTGATGTCAGTGTGAATAGTGTGAGGACTTTAAATCCTTGAGGAAAGGAGACAGACTTCCTCAGATGCAGGTAGCAGTGTTGAATGCTACACTCACTATTCTGTTTTCTTTTTTCCAGTCAGGAAAGAGTTTGCTGATAAGCGATGCCCCGCATGCTGTTCTTTCTGCCTCCCTCTTCTCACATATATTATGCCTCTCAGTTAACAGTCACACACTTCTAGCTTATTGTGTCTTTATATAGTAGCTTTATCTGCCTGCAAACAAAACAAGGGACGCATTTTCAGACCTTTACAAATGAGTTGCTCTTCAGTCACTGCTCATATAAACATTGCTAGTGAACTGCTCTCACAGTCTAGGAACCTGGGCAATTTCACAGCTAGGTGTATCACATTTTTCTGTCCGCCCCTGAGCCATCTGAAGACTGAAGGATTTTCCATTGTTTTGTTTTGTTTTGTTTTTTTTATATATAGGCCAGAGTTATCAGTTCATGCACAGTCATGCCACTGTGAGCATTGTGTGGTTTTGAGACAGTATGTCCTCTGTACCAGGCTCATTAAAAGAGGCACGGTTCAGTACACAGCAAACACACGCTCAATCACCCACGCACCCATCATCCATCTTTGTCCCCACTCTGGTCCCATGTCCATTATCTCAGCCTTTAACCTTTCATCATGCACCTTAACCGGTAATGTCTGTCTGATGAACCAATCAATGTAATTGATATTAGTATAGAATTCTGATCAGTTAAAGAGACTGGTGTAGTAGATGCTGTTGGTCTGGTATTGTTGATTTCTCCACAGCCATTATTATCTTTCCTTCTCTCCCCTTCCTCCCTGCTGTCTCCAGGTGCAGCAGAAACAAGGTGGCAGTGGTGAAGAGGAGGGAAACAGCTCAGAAACACCAGTCCGTGAAACTGACAGTCAGTATGGGACCTGGGAGACAGGACTGCGGACTGACGACAGGTAAATAAATATGTGTTATAAGGGTTCACTGGGTTCAAAAACAAACATCAGCACATGCAAACACAACTACCAGGCTAACCAGTAGCACCAGTATTAAAACAACACAAGGATGAAGTTTCTTTTACACAGATCATTAGAGAGTGTTGCCTCAACATACATTAGCTCAGGGTGTTGAGCTTCAAAGGAACTGGCGCTAACAAAGATTTACAGAGTTTGCATTGGCAGTAATCTGCTGTGATTCCTTTAAGATTTGTTTGCTCACAACAGCCAATTAAATATAATGTTAAAAAAGCCTTTTGTAAAAATGCATAAAGAAGATGGCATAAATTGCATAATAATTTGCATGCAAACATAGGTTGACATAATCTGAAATAATCTTTGCCTTGTGCTTAGGTGTTTGTAGATGGAAAAATGAAGTATTCATGAAATCTGCATCAAATCATACAAACTCATCTCTAATACTGTATACTAAAAATCTGAGCACTGTCAGAAATGCAATGTTAAAAAATAATAAAATACATTTTCAGATCAGTGCCCTTTACTGGATGGATTTCTTTTCTTGGCACATCCACACTCTGTCCACTGGGTGTGGTAAAAATCCTCTCAGTAGTTGTTTAATCCTGCAGACAAATATATTCAAATAACTACTACACGTCTACTCTGCAACACAGCGGATTGTTCTTCGGTTTCAGCTGTTACATGTAATTTCATTGCATTTTATTACTGACCCCCTGTGGCCACAAATAATATCACAACATTAGCTTCATTAACACTTGGGTATTTACATTTGTATATATAATAATAATAATATAAGTATATATTTTTATCTGGGTCACTGTTTTTTATGGCTGTCATGGAGACAGGGGTAGCTCACAGTTGCTATGTTTTAGCTATGTCACCCAAAACACAGTGCTGACATGACTTAAACTCTGATTGTAATTGTGATCACAAGAGCCACACTGTTATTCTCAGTGCTTCCTTACTTTTTTTTTCTTTTTACCTTTTTCAGCCTCACCCCTGCCACTCCCAGCTCAGACAGCAACCTCACCCCGTCACCAAGGAAACCCACTCCCCCATACACAACTGGTGATCATACCTCACAGTTTGAAACTGACACTCTGGATGGCCTCCTCCCCCCATCATCTGACAGCACACCGCTTTCTTTCCCTGATGTAAGTGTGACCCGAGTTAGCTACAGCTCTGTTATTTTGATTTGACCACACACGCCTGTAAATAGATTGATGTGTCTCAATGTGTTCATACCCACATCCACAAATCTTCTCATTTGTCACTTGTATTCTTGTATTTTTTTATTTGTATGATTTTGTATTTTCTGTCTGTGTCTCGCCGCTAAGGCACCAACCACTTTGTTGGACACAAGCGTTTTCCGCTCCAGAGCACAGCTAGGGAAGAAACGAGCCCCCCGAACCCGGCCCTCCAGAGCTGTCCGTCTGAGTGCCACACTGGCAGAGGGAGAAGAAGGAAGCACTGAGGACTGGCTTTACAGAGACTCCACAGGTTAGCACTTGAGTAAAAGGCTTCTCTTCAGTATAAATTCAACCGATAATGATATTGTAGTCAACAGTGATGGAAGACTGAATGCTACACTGAAGATTAATTTGTGTATACTTATGCCAGAGGCAAAGGCTGAGAGTAAGGAGGATGACTCAGACTCTGAGGAGCAGGCCAGAGGAGCGGATGCCCTCCCTGCTGCTGCCTCTCAGCCACAGAGAGTCGCCCTGTTCACGGGAGTCGACCCTTCAGCATTAAAGGTGAGCCTTAAACTACCTCAATGTAAAATGAAAACTGAATATCAAATATTTATTATCCAATGGAAATGGGCATACTTTTTCTTTTGCTGCCTTCCACCATTTATTTGCTTTTTACAGTGATTTTTTCCCCAAAACATGTCCTGTTCTTGTTCCCAGGCCCAGCTGAAGAAGAGAGGTGACTGTGACAATCAAACTGATGGACCTGCTCCTTCTCCCTCCCACCTCTCCCGCTCACCCAAATCCCCCTTCCTTCCACAGGCAGCGCGTGTACTGCCTCTGCCTGGTGGGAAAGACAGTGGGTAAGAGACACCATATTTTTGTCATAGGAGAAGAAGTTCTTTTCTTCTTGCATTACCTTTCAGTTTACTGATGCTGCCTTTCTCCTATGTTTGCAGTGAGGAGGACTCACCTCAGTGGTTGAAAGAGCTGAAGTCCAAGAAGCGCTTGAGTCAATATGAAACTGAAAACTAAGAAAATAATAAGGTGACATAATTCTTTGTGTTTTTAGTTTTACATATAAAGAAAGCAAAAGCATTTCACTATTACAACCTCTGACACATTTCATCCACTTCTTCCCTCCTCAGGGTTGCCTTAACAGATGAATCTATATGAAACAGAAGCCTTAACATTTGACCCAGAGAGCTAATCTACAGCTGCTGATGTGTTGTTTTTTTTTGTTCTCTCCCCATCTGGGTCGATAAACGTGCATGGTGCCTTTTTTTATGGAGAGTCACTAACTAATGGAAAAAGACAAAAACAAGCAAAGAAGAAAAAAAAAACATCTGGCTTGTCTGCTCTATCCATTTCATGCTTGAACCTGTGGGAGCTCTCCTGCACCAGGAGGGACTTCCCATGAACATTAACACTTTAATAGGGACCAGGAGAAGTGATGGAGGCAAATATCTGGGACCATGATGCTTCTTTATCCTGGATGTGCTTCATCACACGCTGGAGGACAATCCAGCCAATCAGCTGCAATGAGTTTGTATATAGTTTCTTTACATCACTGATATGTGCAAGTTGGCTGTGTCTGTGTCTGCCAAGTTTTGCATCACTGATGGTGGGAGTTGACAGGCGATGCCATAGGATAACATTTCAGACACTAATCATTTTTGAACATAGAGAACAAATCACCTCTGACTTGATTGTCAGTGGGAGTCTATATCATGTTAGGGAGTGTAATCAGGAGATATTATATTTGTATTATCATTGATTTAACAAAGACAAGGAGCTAGTTTTGAAAACATTAAGATGCATCACTACAGTAGAGGTTCCACAGCCTTTTTCTTTGATAAACCCCACAACTTAACAGTGTCGCAGTTGCATCATACTGTTCTTTTGTCTAAACATGTTGTTTTTCTTTGTGGAGGACTGACGAGGGACTTTTGGCCAACTGATATCTGTCAATCCCGTTCACTCATTATCAGCACAAACACACTCCTCCCTCTTTTTCCTCTATAATAGACTGTATCTGCACCCTTCATAAGCCATACATTGACCATGTATCCCTCAGACACTCTTCAATCATGTTTTTTCCAGTTAATGTTTATCTATTCTGTCCCCATTAATGTGCATGCACAATCTTTACTACCACACCAGGCTCGGCTCATGCTGACTGGGTCCGAGTTGGGGTATTGGCCCACACTACTCCAGTGGAGGGTTGGTTCATTCACTACATTGTTTACATGACCCTACTCTATATATCACTCCAAGTAACCCACTACATAACTCCAAGAATTTGACTCTTTGCACCTGCTTAATATCCTAATTCCTCATACCATCCAGCCACTCACTCTGCACATCTACAAAGCACTTTGTCACTTGATGCACTCCAGCACTGACCTCTGCTCCCTCCTGTTGGCCTTGGCCATGTTTTGTCTCATGTATTGTTGGAGTGCTCGTGCAATGCAAGAAAATGTGTTGATGGAGATTTTGGAGTGATTGTCCCTGCTTTCTGTGTACATGAAAGTTTTACTTACTTGTGAAATTTGAGGCTTTATTTTTATGTCCTTCTCTTTTCTTTTTTTTATTTGGAAGTAAAGATGTATATTGCACTGTGTTGTACTGGCCAGTGTCCTAAAGCGAATAAATTCGTAATAAAATTTACTTGGCTTAAGATACAGACTCTGCCCAGTATATTGCCTCTGATTGGTTAGTGTTGTGTACATTCCTTGTAAAACCTCAAACAATCATGTCAATGAAATCGGTAAACGGAAGTTTGATGTGGTTGAGATTGGATGTTGTCCAGTGTGTGTGTGTGTGTGTGTGTGTGTGTTTGTGTGTGCATGTACTGAGCTGGGTTTGCTGAATCCTCTTGGCTCTCTCACTGGCTGCCAGGCAGACGGGCAGGGCAGTGTGTGCCAACACAGCTGCCTATTGAGAAGTAGCATTATGGACACATTGTGAGCGACAGACCTGCTGTATCAACAGCTCCTCCTTTTCTGCTGTTGAGGCTAGAAATAATCCATAGGACTATTCAGGGACACTACCACTTCCTAGCAGGTATAGCCAGGTAAATACTAGCTGTGGTATATCAGCTGTAGTGCAATAGAGGTAGATGTTGCTGCATCAGTGAAAAGGGAGCAAAGATATCAACATCATGGCATGGGTTGTAACTGAGCCTGAAAAGGAATAAGGAATTTTATGTTCAATAGTGGCTTGGTATAGTGGTTGTTGTGCAAAGTTTTTTGCTGCTTTAGGACAAATTGAATAAAATCCTGTTTCTTAGGAGTCAGTTATGAAATTATAACTGTGACTCTGACCCCCCACCCCTGTGTGCATATCTGTGTCTGTGTGTACATATGTGATGGATGGTATTTTGTCTGTGTGTGTGTGCTGCCTGAAAGTGGAGCAGCAGTGGATGAGGAGGACGTCGGAGCAGCAAAGTGCCCCGAAGCAGCTGGCAGATGGGAAGAGCCTGGGTGAAGCTGGAGCCACATATAAGGTGCATTCTGCTGTTTTCTGTCAGATCCTCTTTGTATCATATCATCAATTCAAACTTCCTTAGTGGGAGACGAAATGAATCTAAGTTGGTGCCATGCCACCTGGTAACACAGGTGGCGCTGTTTGAGTTTGAGAACTTTCAGGGATGAAAGGTGGAGTTCTCTGCGGAGTGTAAGGATGTGATGGAGAATGGCCTAGGGAGAGTTGGATCTCTCATAGTTGAGTCAGGGCCGTGAGTAAATTGCATTTTTCTGTTAATGTAGCTTTTAAAACGCTCATCCTCCTTTTCACATGCACTAAGAAATGTGGCTTTGTACTCGTGTGTATCGTTTTTGATATGGTGTCAGTTCAACTGTTTTTTTTTTAACTTTTCCTCCCAGTTGGGTGGGTTATGGTCAACATGTGTTCAAGGGGGAGCAGTTTGTCTTGGAGAGGGGTGAGTATCCACGCTGGGACACCTGGACCAACAGTCAGAAGAGCTACTCCCTCCTCTCTCTGAGGCCACTCAGAGTGGTGCGTGTCCAACCACAAAACTCCAGACACTAGTATATGTATATGTAATGTATATGCTTGCATGCATATACTGTATGTTTTACACAGTTTTAACAACCCTACACAGCTTGTATTATTGTTTTACCTATAGTCAGTATCCGATGGACATATTTGTCGTTTGTTTCTCTACAATAGGACAGTGCTTACCACAAGCTATACCTGTATGAAGACCCTGAATTCACTGGTAGAAAGATGGAGATTATGGATGATGATGTGCCCAGTTTGTGGCTCCGTGGTTTTCAGGATTATGTAGGAAGCGTCAAGGCTCTTAACGGAACGTAAGATCCTTCTTCCATTCCCATTCCATTTCGTATATATATGCTATGCGTATATACATATGCTTGCAATTAAAACAGAGTGCACTGCATTTCATCACCCTTCTCTGTAGTCAGTGTGCATTTAACAGTTAATGATCTTAATAATACATTTTTGGTGAAATTAAAATCTTCTCTTATTTACATGTATCGTTTTGTTAAGTTCAATTTTGGCCATCTGATAACATGAACAGATTACAGTACATTAATATTATGTGTAAGACAAGATGTGGTTTTACTGTGATACAAATCTGCATTAAAAAGAACAGAATAAAAACATGTTGCCCTGTTGATCCTATATGAGATTTACAGTCACACAAATTTCTTCACATTTTCTTTGAGGAGAATGGGTTATCACTCAATAAGCCCAATCTAATATATATTGTTTATAAATATTATGCACAGTTATAGTTAAGGTCTTTAACAAGACAACAAATAGCAACATACAGTTTGAATTTTCCAAGTTCCAACACTATCTGTACTATCAGTACTGTGATTGTCAGTAGTTTGTTTTAGGGTGCAGTGCAGCCTTGATGCCTAAACACCTGAACACCACTGCTATATAATGCAATAATTGCTCTCTGAAGCGTGCCTTCACAGAGATACAGACAACCTCTTGACTGATACAGGAGAAAAATGTATTTTCATGCAGATTTTTTGTGTTGTAGCTGGTAAAATCAAACCACACACTACACATCATACATCATAGGAAAGAGAAGAATATTATGTATGTCGACCCACTGTGGTAAGATGTATTGCATTTCTAGGGAAAAACTAAAATTATAAAACATGTATGTATGTGTGTATTTGTATCTATGACTATTACTACTACTACTGCTATAGAATTACAGTTTCTCTGTAAATTTACAATCACACAGTCACAGCTGATGTGATCATGTTTAGCCTCGTAAACAGCAGGTGCCACATTTGGGAGTGTTTGGACTGTTTTTCAGTCCAGTCCAGTCTGAATCTCTCCAGCACAGTAGACACATCTTTTTCAGTCCTTCTCTCCCCCTCTTTGTAAGTGTGGCACTCTTGGCACTGTTTCTGCTGAATTGTGTGGATATTGAACAATGACTGGCTGGACAAAACTGATAACTAATGAAATACCTTTGTGGGTGTTTGACAACCCAGTGTGTGTGTGTGTGTGTGTGTGTCGGGGCGGGGGGGCCGGGGGTATGCTACATGGTGACCCCTTATTTCAATTTGCCATGCAGGCTGATATGCAGGCCAGCTTGGACACTGTGGGTACTGCTGGCAGAGTTTCCACCCCTGGTGTCCTGTATAAATTGAGCCTTGCATGCCATCACAAACACACTGGTGCAGACAGTTACTGGTAAGGGATTGGTGCCGTTTGTGTGTTTTTTCCTTTTTCAATACTTCGCTACAAACTGTATTACATGCTGCATCACAGTAATACTGTTACCTGAGAACTGTGCATTTGTTTTGGAGAGAGGGGAATGGAAACCATTTATCCTACTCGTACTTATGCGTTGAATCTCTTCAATACTCAATCAGTATTTTTTTGAAATAATTAAATAATGATAAATAATAATAGTTTTCTTTGTTTTCAGGTTGATCCCTGCTGATTCATTCATTATGGCCACAGACCACCACAATCCTGCATCCAAGCAGCAGCAGCCAGGCACCAGTGTGTTTAAGGTGAGAGGAAATGTAACAGAACAACTTCCACTGTGATGTAAACAAATTGCATTCCTGATATGACTTGTTGAACATTTCAGACTGGCAGTAGGTTGATACTCAGCTCACATACTCCCTCTTTCAGTGTAATAAACAGTCTCATTTTTTTCTCCCATTGGTTCTCAGCTGGTTATCTACGAGCAGGAAAACTTCCAGGGACGCTGCCATGAGCTGACCAGCCCCTGTAACAACCTCCAGGAAGCAGGCGTGGAGAAAGTGGGCTCCATACTGGTGCTGTGTGGACCGTGAGTGTGACTGAATGGTGAATTAGATAGGAATGGCACAGGAAAAAATAAATAAAAACAAATGACTGTATGCTCCACATATTGAACTAAGTCTCTTTTCGGCTCTTCCCCTGCACCAACCGCACCCCTCCCTTTTTTCTCCTGCTCCGTCTCAGATGGGTGGGATACGAGCAGGCCGACTGTAAGGGGGAGCAGTATGTGTTTGAGAAGGGGGAGTATCCTCGATGGGATTCCTGGACCAACAGCAGGCACAGCGACACCATTGTTGCATTTCGCCCGATTAAAGTGGTATGAAAGTACTCTGTTTACTGCGTTACCTTCCCACCAGTCACCACATAAGCTGCTTAAGAAATGATCAGCAACTAGTCTCACTTACTTTCTCAGGACAGCCAGGAACACAAGATTGTCCTGTATGAAAACCCCAGCTTTGCAGGGAAGAAGATAGAAATCATAGATGATGATGTCCCCAGCTTTCATGCACACAGCTACCAGGAGAAGGTGTCCTCTGTTCGTGTTCAGAGTGGCACGTGAGTCCAACCTGCAAGCAAATGCTGTATGCTTCTCTTATCTCAGCCCTTTGACCTCTGACCTTTTCTCACCTGTTTTCCCTCTCTGTGCTCCTGGTGTACCAGCTGGGTGGGCTATCAGTATCCAGGCTACAGAGGCTGTCAGTACCTATTTGAAAAGGGGGAGTATATGGACACCAGCGGGTTTGGAGCCCAGGTTCCTCAGATCCAGTCTGTTCGCCGCATCAGAGACCTGCAGTGGCATCATAGGGGAGCTTTCCCCCCTGTCAGCTAAGCTTTGGATGGTTTCCTGTCTCAAACCTTGACCTTGGCTGCCTTACTCCTCCCCAGCATCATCCCCTTTGTCCTTCATTTACTCCATCGAGCATTTTGATAACTAACAGCTGTTGCCATAGTGACATTCTTTAAAGCGAGTGAATAAATAACCAATTGCTTACGTTTGAACTGCTTGCATTATTTACCTGGGACTTATTCCATTCTCACCAGCACAAATGAATACTGTATGCATTTAATGTCAGTGATACAGGCGCAGTTTCAGGTGCAGTGCCTCACTCCGACCAGCAGGTGGTACTGCAGAGGTTTAGAACTGATGTCACTTTATGTTTTCCGGTTGATGAAGAAGTGACGACACGCGATGCAACAACATGCTACGTAGCTCGTGTGAAACCTAAACGTTTTTTAAGTAAGAAAAGTGAAGCTGCATCATTAAGTTTTCATCATAGTTCCTCTATACACGTTGTCAATACAGACCTCGATTCATCAGAAGCATCGGTATGAAATATTACTCAGCTCAAATGTGTCTGTTAGCTTGACTTTGCTAGCGTAACAAACGTCTGATACTGACTAGAAATTTTGAGTGGGATATCACTTGTCATTAATTACTATACACGTAATTTGACGGGCATGTTTATTTGCATTACTTAAATGAAGTAAATTCAATATATATTATAGTCGTCCTATATCCGCGCTTTTCATACAGAAACCTCATACATCTAACTCAGCGAAATTTCACCTATAAAACGCATACATCGTAAAAACGTTGTCACGATACAAACTATATTGGTATTAGATAATGATAAAAGTGATACTGTTTAGTTAACTCTTAGATTAAGCAGTTACTACTGCTTTGACGGTTACTTTGTACGCCTGCTTTTACTACATGTAATAGTACATTAGTTAACTGCAAAGGGGCAAAAATGTTTGCATGAGTGGGGTTTTATATGTCAGGGCTCATTTATTCATGGGATTTTGACATTAATATACTTAGAAACATTTGTTAAACTATTAGAT
Organism: Trinectes maculatus; assembly: GCA_016785345.1. Classification (NCBI taxonomy): domain Eukaryota; kingdom Metazoa; phylum Chordata; class Actinopteri; order Pleuronectiformes; family Achiridae; genus Trinectes; species Trinectes maculatus. The sequence goes on from JAFBJQ010000848.1 coordinate 260,265, forward strand.
TAAACAACGAACTTCCCCCAGCAGTCAAGATGCCGGTCCTGTGCAGCAGTTGTACTGAGAGACGAGCCGTGCTTAAACGTCCAAAAACAGGCCACTCGTTGTGTAAGGAGTGCTTCTTCTGGGCCTTTGAGGAGGAGGTGCATCAGACCATAGGGGCAGCAAAGCTGTTCAACCCTGGGGAGAGAGTAGGAATCGCTGCCTCTGGTGGGAAGGACTCGACAGTGCTCGCACACATAATGAAGCTCCTAAATGAGCGATACAATTATGGCCTTGAACTTATGCTTCTCTCAGTGGATGAGGGTATCACTGGTTACAGAGATGACTCGTTGGAGACTGTAAAGAGGAATCAGCAGCAGTATGAACTGCCACTGAAAGTTGTGTCTTATGAGGAGCTGTATGGTTGGACTATGGACGCTATTGTGAAGCAGGTGGGACTGAAAAACAACTGCACCTTCTGTGGAGTGTTCAGAAGGCAAGCATTGGACAGAGGAGCCATCATGCTGAAAGTGGACAAGATATGTACAGGTACTTTCAAAATAGTTTTTTGAGAATACAAATACCCCAATACTCAAGATCAGCATTAACAGCCTTTGTAGTAACGTTAAAAAACAGGTTCTTTTGGAATCTAAAGGTGGATGTGTTTGTTTGCACAGGTCACAATGCTGACGATGTGGCAGAAACGGTTTTGATGAACATTCTGCGGGGGGACATAGCCCGCCTGCGGCGCTGCACTACCATCTCCACTACCAGCGAGGGCGAAGGGGTGGTGCCACGCTGCAAGCCCCTGAAATACGCCTATGAGAAGGAGATTGTTCTTTATGCTTACTTTAAGAAGTTGGACTACTTTTCCACTGAATGTATCTACTCTCCCAATGCTTATCGTGGCTATGCAAGAACCTTTTTAAAGGACCTGGAGAGTGTAAGGCCCAGCTCCATCATGGATGTCATTCACTCTGGTGAGAACCTTTCTGTGCGGGAGGGAGTGAAGATGCCTGTCCAGGGGACCTGTAACCGCTGTGGCTACATTTCCAGTCAGGCACTGTGTAAGTCATGTGTCCTGCTGGAGGGGCTGAACAGAGGCCTGCCAAAGCTGGGTATTGGCAAACACCACCGTCTTCATGACAAACTCCTCTCCCAGGAGCCCCTTACTGAGAAGGAGGAGCGGAAACTGAAGTCTGTAGACTTTTAACACACACACACACACACACACACACACACACACACACACACTGTGTTTGGATTTTACTCATTGGTGATTTACAGGTGCAAATAGCTGAGTGGTACATGTAGTCACTTGGCAACTTGTACAACAAGGACACACAGATCAGAAAAGGTGGAAAATGTCTGCTTCTGTAAATACTTAAGTATGAAAACCAGGATATCTATGTGTTTTATGTGTTTTGTGTCATATATTTTTATTGAATTTTAAAGTTTATAGACAGCACCATTTGTTTTACATGAAATACTACATACATCTAATGTCCTTCTGCTGTAGGCCTTTGAGGTGCAGAAGTCTTTTCAAGTGAGTTGATTGTGCATGGTTTTATTGCACTGTAATCGAATGGCATGTTTTATTTCTTTATTTAATTCAAATTCTTGTCCCAGTGCACCACCACTCTATGGCGAAGATATGACATTCACTGTTCCATTCAAAGGTGTTTGAATTAACTTTCATTTAATAAATGCATTGTATCAAAAATAACAGTGTTGTCTTCATGTTTAGTCTTTTAGTACATGGCCCAATCTTGTCATTCAAATTACTGTAACTATGTTCATTAGTATCACTCAGTCCTCCCTTGCCTGTCTTTAGCTGCAGGTACACTGTTAACTAATACATTAAATCAGTTCTACCTCTCTTATTGATTTCCACTGAAATATATAATGGATTTCAAAATGTTATTCATTACATCCAAGTCTCAGTATGGTCTGGCTCCAGACTAAGGTGACTGTATAGTTTATTCCAGTGGTTTCTTTCTGTGATCTTTCCATTTCCAACTTGTGGCCACTAGATGTCGCGTGATTACCGAGTCTCTGCTTAGAGCGCGCGCTCCGGTAAAGTACACATGCACATACTGCTGCGCGTTCACGAAAGCTCCTGACCAACTTCCAGGAGGAGCAGCGGAGAAGTTTAAGGAGGATAAAAGTCAGCCCGAAAGCCCAACGAACTTGAAACAGGACAGCGTCCACGACAGGCAGAGACCATGGACGACCTGGGTGAGTTGTGGAGTTGTTGTTGTGAAGCTCCGTGTTTGTCCTCAGCAGTCAGTGAGGGGCTGATAGCAGCAGGGTGGAGGAGTTAACGTGACGACGAGATTTTGTGTTGGGCACAGTTTCTGGCTCCGTGTAGTTACACTCATGTGGAAAAGACAGATAGTTTCTACGGTGGTGTTACAGCAAATGAAAACACAGTGAAAGTTTGTTGTACCAAACATGTACTCACTGTTTTTGTACGTAAAGCAGAGTAATAAGTTAGCGGCTTGACAGCGGCTAGCCTCTCAGCAGCAGCTCCGTTTGGACGCTCCTCTCTCTCAGTGGTACGTGAACGTCTCAGATAATGACAACACGCTGTCCCGCTCAGTGAAATCGTCTTGTTTTTATTCGTGTGTTTTCATTCCCAGAGGGAGATATCAGGCTGACATTTTGACTTCGCGTATTATTAACATCACCTCCTGTGCTCCTGCCCTCAGGCTGTTCATTCCAGCTTTGAAGTGGTGGAGTCAACAGGCCTCCTCATTTACTCTGCTCAGCACAGCACAATCTGGCTCGGCTGCCTTATAATGTATGGCCAGTCTGATGGAGCAGCCCTCACTGCTACTGATACTTGATTACCAAACGCACAGACCACTTTGTTCTCCCTTGGTCAAGTGGACATGCTTCATACAGGGGACTTGTGTGAGTTGGACGATAGAAAATCTGGAGATTGTCTCACGTGTCAAACACAGTGTGTAATCAGACGTGTGGAGTCAGTAGTTTTAGCTTACAAATGAGAAGAAACACCTCAAAGAAACCTATTATAGCATGTTACCATGTCAGAGGTGTTGATAACCCCCAGTTTAGGTCTATGCAGGAGGTAAAGCACTAGTTGCTTCTTGACCTTGTGTTTTTTTCCTGTTGTTTTTGCATGGTCAGTTTTTTTTATATTAATTTATTGTGACATTGTTAGTGTCTGTTTATAAAAAAGCACGACAGACCTTGAATCAGTGGAGATACTGTGGTAGTCACACCACACATTCTGCACAATTCTTGGTTGACAGGCTGATTATTTCACATTAGTATACATTACATTAATTTTAATCATTAATTTAATCCTTTATTCATATCTATGAGTTAAATTCCAGAGAATCTAATAATTGCGTGTTTTGATTGTCTTGATTGACAAACTGCTTGATTTGTATGACAGTCTTGCACCCAACTATCAGTTACATAAAAATGAATTTTTTTTACCCTTAATACCAGCATCGGTGACAATGAAAAATATCCACACAGCCTGTCAACCACATCTATTTTTTATGCCTGTCTAACTGGTCTCCTCTTCAGTTCTTTGACCCTTGACCTTTGGCACTGAACCTCTGAACTTCTAATTTTGTTGTTATAGTTTTTCGCCAGCTGCTCAGTTTGCTATATTTACCACGCTAATTCAAAATGAATGACTTATTTTTCCTGGCAGGTATCAGGAGGAATGATCCTGCCATACTGATCTCTGTGAGTAGAGAGGCAGCATGATAGGTTTGTGAATTGTTTAAGTGAAGAAACGATGGGCCACATTTTGAGACTGGTCTGCTGTGAGAATAGCTCCAGGGCACATTAGATGCTGTGGCTTCACGGGCTAGTGAAAGGGCTGATTGTTGGTTGAGAGGGAGCCTGTAATCTCACTGTAGTAGACAGCAGACTGAGGTGGGGGGCGAGGCTGCAGAGGAATTTCGAACATCACTCTGTTTCATGGGTCCAAGGCCAAACGCTCTCTGGGTCATGACTCACCTCCTACCACTACTATAAGCACCACCGAGAGGGAGGACTGTTGCTCTCAGTCTTCCACAAACACAAGCTCCGCTGCTAGTTGCAGACACTAACAGATTGTATTAAATCTGTGTTTCTGCCATTGGGTCTGGATGCCTGACAGAAGCACTTGTTTTAAATTCAACTGCTCTGCAAAGATAATTGTAAACGTTTTGTACACATAATATAGAAAACGTCTCCCACATTCTCCTGAAATATGCAAGAAGCATCAATGTTAAATATTTGTAAATACTTTATGACTGTCGTTTACTATACTATAGTGAAACCCCAGCTATCAAACGCCCACAGGGTCTTGACCTAATGCACACTGATGACTGACAGGTCTCCATAGAGCTGTTTGGAAACCTGATCACACTCTACTCTTTTCATTTTTCTCTCAGGCTGTGGACATTGGTCTCTAAGTTACCACTCAAGGCATGGAAAGTCTGAGCACCTGTTCAATCTTTGCCTCTGAATCAGAGACTGATCAGGTTTTCTCTGATTAGTCTTTTTTTTAGTCCAGGTGGTGGTCAGACATGATCTTGCTGTCATTACTGATGTGACCCGTTAACCATATGTGACAGTGTCCTGTCTGTTTGCCTGCCTTTTTCTGTGTTGTCATGTTTGTGGGCTGAGAAGTCACCACGTGACTCTGTGAATTCCTCAGGATTGTGTAAGATTCAGTCAGAGTGACCTCACTGGGCCGTGAAATGTCCTGCTTTGTGCCTACAGGTCGACACTGAAGCAAAAAAGATAACTGCAGCCATGCGTTAGGCTGGATGGTTATGACTAAAGGGAGATTAACATTCAAACATGATATGCTCTTTTTGATTGTCAATTCCTTCAAAGTGGGCAAGCTGCACCAGGGTTCCCTGGTTCACCGTGCAGCAGATAGATGAACTACATAGTTCTTAATTCAGTCAAATCATATTAATAGTAATCATATTAGAATTATAATATAAAGTGATTTTTTTAAGGACCCACTGCCATAATCTTGAGGTCCCGTCTTGCAAACACAAAGTTTGGTAATAAATTCTAACCAAACTAACTTTAGGGTCAGGCAGGTTGACCTAACTCAATCAACACAGTTCAGTCAGTTTGAACAAGCCTTACAACAACAGCACCGCATTACTCATTAAACTGTTGACAACCTGAAAGAAAAACTCTAAAGAGGAAATGGATTGAGGAAGGAATAATCCACAGTAGTGTTCAGTACCTGCCAGTTTACACACAAGTTCAGAAAACACTGCAGAGAACAGACACTCTTTATTGATTCCAGGGCTTAAAACAGTGTGATCCACTCAGCTCTGTTTTGCGAACAGACAGAGGCCCATTTGTATTTAATGAAAGTGGCTATGTTGGCTAAACAGCAGCACCTGTTAACTCATGCCTTTTGTAAACATGCCACAGTCCTGGTAAAACTGTACCAGCTGATCACCTTGTAGAGGATGGCCATATTCTGCAGGCTGGAGTAAGAGTTGGCTGTTGTAGAGGCAGCATGGTCTTAAATGTTTACATCATTCACACAGCATACCAAAAGATCTTAGAAGGGCTTTAGTGGTTTCTGTGACCCAGCACAGAGTTTGTGTTACCAGACTAGCTATCATCACCCCATGAGAGCTGCAAGGTTAGTGCATACCGCCCCTAACCACTGGGCTCGGCGGCTGGGCCAGAGGGAAGCTCCTGACTGTAAATCAGTCCTGTTCCTGAGCTCCACACCCATCCTGTTCTGGATCTGGGGAAGAGAGAGCTGCATGGCTGACCTCATCGCTTGGGCAACAGACCCTGCCCCACATCCTGAGGAAACAGAGGCGAAAAACAATGAGCGGAGTCATTGCTGGAGGCCGTCAAACATTGGTGGAGGGGGCGGCTGTAGACCCTCAAACTGTGATCCAGCTGCTTGACAAGCATGTTCAGGGGTGACTGCAGTGTTGCCACATTGTTGCTTCACCCCTTTCCTCTTGCCATGTTGTTTCCTCACCTTGTTTCAGGCCTTGTAACCTTGTAACTAGGGAACTATGCTGATAATTTTTCTATTGTTACTGTATCTTGGGAAGCCAGAGGTCACGTTTGTGTCTTTAAGAGGTGTATGAAATCTCACTTTTTCAAAATGCTAAGCCTCCACTGTCATACAGTTTGTTTTACACCAGTGGTTTCATGGCAGAGTTTCTTTTGAGTTGCCATTTCTCTAATCAGAGGAACCATTTCCTTACTCTGTCATATAACGTGGCTAAATGCTTCTGTCAGTAGTGATGGAAAGACAAGACAGTCTTTCTTTCTGGGTCTTCTTCATCCTACCCATTCACATTCTCAAAGGCCTACTCTGTGACATACAGTCCTCACACATGCATGGCTATGAATGTGTCCTCAGTGACTGTTACATCAGTCTTTAGACTTTCCCCCATCATCTGATTTACTGGTCTGTGGGGAAGTGCTTTTATTTTGGTCGAGTGGTCTCTCAAGGGGGGGTGTCATCTTTCGGATTTGGGGCTGCTCGGCAGGGTACAGTATTTTTAGGTGTGTTTATTTTGAAGTAATTGCCCAAAGATGCTTCTGTCTTACGGATAGTTTGCCTGCTGACTCATTAGTACGCTCTCTGTATAGCTGTGTATGTGTTAAACTGCAGAGACAGGTCTACATTGGAAAGCTGTATATTTTGACTTCTATTTGTCCTGCTCCAGCATTTAATCCTTTTGTCCGTTTTTTCCGTGTCACTTACATTCTCTGTCTCTCTGTCCCTGGTTTCTACCCAGCCTTCCCTGTCTGTCTCACTGGCATCTCACCCTCTACCCCCTCTGGCCTCTGCCTGTCTTGTTTGATATAAATATCGTGCTAGGGTGGCCTGATGGGGTAGGGTTTCGGTGTAGGGCGGTGGCCAGCTCAGCCTCTTTGCTCCCTGGCTATAAACAGGTGAGCTGTGGACACTGGTGACTCATCACTGTTGTCCACATGTTAATGAAAATGATCGCACAGCCCATGTCCATTTCTCCCTGTTTGCACTGTATTCCGTGCATTGTGTGAAATGGGCAGAGAAAACACTGACATCTCCTTTATCCTGGAATTCAAAGCATGCTGTAGCTGGTGGGATGTGATTCCTGTAATTGTCAACACTTTATTTTCATCCTCTGGACTGACAGATAGTGTGTTGTATTCAAGCACATTCCCCACTAGCTCTCTACCTAGAGTCCTGCGGCACTGGAGGAATGTGGGTGCTCTCTGCTTGAGTAGATTCTGTTACAAAGCATCATTTTGATTCTGGAAGTGGAGGGAGGAATGTGTGGAATTCCCCATGCACCTTCGCTCCCATCTGATAAACACTGCAGGACCGAGGCAGGGCCTTTGGGTGAGGAGGGGGAGAACATAGGCAAGACTGCACATGTACCCACTGCTACAAGAATGTGGACAGTACCAACATAAATTCAGAAAAGTTTGTCGAACATTAAATAGATTTGTTAGCACAGTGTGACCACAGATAGATGCAGGCACAGACTGAGCCACTGTTAAAACTTAATCAGTCTGATGTTGAAATGAGATTTGGATGATTTGTCTTGAATTTTTAATCCCAGTCATGTCCTGTTTGATGACGACGTTGTTCCTTCAGACCTTGCACAATGGACTTTTGAGTCAGGATGCTGCTGGAGCAGAATTGGACTTTGTCTGCCGCGGCTCCTACCCCCAGTGTGGAATGGAAAAGTTTAGCCAATTACTTGGCTTACAGTGCATGTTTGCATTCTTAATGCTTCTTACGCTTTGAGGACCAAACTTGTCTGAGGCTGGTCCAGTGGGCTGGTGTCCGCCCTCATTCCAAATTCAATGCTGCCCCCATCAGGGTCGAAAGGGAATTTAGAAAATTTCAGCAGCATCTTTGATATTTATTATTTTATTACCTGCAGCTGTTAATATCAATAACGTCTTAATCAAAGGCTGCAAAAAGTTGTGAGCATGAAATTTTGGCTTTAGCAGTTATGCTATTTTTATTTTCCTGCTGCCAGATTTAAAAAGGGCTGGGTGTGTTAAATGTCTGTGATATTTTTTTTATCCTGATATTGAAATAGCAAAGTCCATGCTTGTCCATTTCTCACAATGATTATTGTACCATCTATGTTAGTTCTGCAACTGGATATTATTTTTATCACTGATGTGACGATCATTTTCTATTTTATATATAAATATACATATATAAATATATATGATGAAAAAATGTTTAAGTTTCCTAAAGCCAAGTGTGACACTTTCAAATTTTCTCACACACAATGTACACAAAACAAGAAAACACTCTTCCTGTAACTGGTGAATGTTGCATGATTTATTTGACCTCTAATCAGTGTCCTCTTCAAAAGATGTAAAAAATATATTCACACCACAAATAAACATTTAGGGGCTTTAATAAACATGCTCATTCTTTGTATTCCAACAAGGAAGAATTACAAGCACAATGTGTATTATCTGTAATAGCTTGACTTGAACAGTGAATCTGTAATGGCTGTTCCCTGTAGCGATCTCCGGGGTTAATGGGTGTAGGCCTGGTTCACAGATGTGTAGTATCAGCAGGTGGTAGAGGATATGATGACACTATTAAATAAGGAGTCTCAGAAAGTTGGCTACGGCTCCGAGTGGTTTGGAAAGCCTTAGGCAGTCTTCTCTGTCAAGGCCACAGAGAACTTTCTAGGAAAACATTACCATAATTAGTATGTGTTGGCGCTTTCTCTGCAAAACCGACAGCTTTTTAAGGTCAGGTACAAAATAAATCTACGTCTAAATCTTACATTTTATATCAGGTGACTCACCTCTGTCCTAAAATCCATGTTGGTATTTCTCCTTTTGCAGGCTTTGTTTTATGAGTGACAAAGTCAACTTCACTTAGACCTTGTAGAGCACGTCAGCACCAGGTGCAGATTATTTTGAGCTGGTTGTGATATTTCAGCACATTTGCACAGACATGGGTTACTAACCGAGCTTAATGCTTTAAATAGGCTTGTTCTCCCATGTGGTTTATGTCAGACTTCATGACTAAAACATTTAGCTTCTGGACACAGTCTTTCTCAGGACTGAAGAATATCATGAAGACCTCTATAGTAGCATTTATAATGAGATGCGTGAGACTCCATTTTATCGAACACAATTTACATTTTAACATTCAAACCTTCTTGAAAGTTAAATGCATTGATTTGACATAATAGTCTGACATGTTCAGTTACAATCCTTTTGGCCATATTCATTCTTTAAATGGGGATTTGTGGATGAGAGGGCAACAGTGGCTGTTTAAGTGTAGTGGCTCAGAAACCATGGTGTTGTTGAAAGGGCATTGTCACCCAGTTTTGGCAGTCAAACCACCACCCCCCTCCACTTAGTAGAGTGGCAGCAATGTTATCTCTCCTTGTTGCTCACACAGTCTTTGTCTGAACTGCTGACTACTTCACACACACACTCACACAGACATATAAATTACAGGTTGGACGATATCACTGGTACAACAGGTGGAAAAAAGAATGTGAGTACAGATATTGGACTTGTGTACAAGCGCTAAATGTTTACATTGACCTGCCATTTAATGGGTGTATTAATATTATATTGTCTATTCTTGCTATTATATTCATGCTATTTTAATGACATAATTTTTTAGATATTCTGTGCACATGCTTTTATAGTTAGATTGAGATAACAGTGTCTGCTATTACAGAACAGTGTGGTGGCCTCATGAGTCTGTATCTACTCTATACATCAGTTTATGACTTTACATTATGTTTTAAATTAGATATATACTTTGATGCCGTTAGGTGTCTTTAGGATTAATGACAGAGTATTTGAAGAAGTAATATAAAGATAACTGCACAGTCAATAGAAATTGGGGCTGTATTTTATAAATGGCTGGATTCCCTCCTACTTGGTTATTTGGATAATTTTCCATATTGCCTTTTTGGCATTAGGAGTTTAAATGTGCACTGATTGCTTGAAAGGGACTGAAACAGGTCCAAGTTTCTGTAGTGTAACAGAATGTAGTGGGTGATAGGGGTCTATTCTTGACGGGCTGAGGATGGACGGATAGTGTGATGTAAGAGTCTATTTTGTTCCTGCATTCCTGTGAACAGGCAGCAGGGTAACACTGCTCCCCTTTAGCCTTGGACACAATTCAAAGACTTTATGTCTGTCTGCTTATTTGTTCCTATCAGTCTCTCCTTTAAGATCACACTCATAAAAGTGAGACTAATCAGAGACACTGATACATCAATCACAGAGATATAACACACTGAAATGACAGATCTCTTTATCAGCAGGTTTGTATTTATAGAGTGGACCAAGAGAAAAAGTATGTGTTGCCAGACTTTTTGAAGGCCTTAAAGGCTTAGGTATGTAAGATGATGTACTTTGCTGTTGCATGCAGGGATGGTGGTTAGGCGTAACGTTATTGTTGGATGATATGTAGCAGGAGAGATCTTTTTTAGGTGACATGTTGGAATGAGTAACTGGATCTGACTCACCACCATTGTCTCTTTTTACTGCCTGACACCACAGTCAGTAGTCGCCCCAAAATCCCATTAAAGAATTTACTGGTCTCCAGGACAACCATGTCTGTCGGTTTAAACATAGACTACAACCAGTGAATTTTAATTAGATAAATAACAAATAAAATATTTCATTCAAATCACCTGTGTGTGTGTGTTGTGTGTGTGTGTGTGTATATATATATATATATATATAGATGTGTGTATGTATGTATATGTGTGTGTGTGTGTGTGTGTGTGTGTGTTGTTACATTGTGTATGATTTATATTAGTTATTACAAAAAAAACTCAGATTTGTGCATCTTACTACCAGATTGGTCAAATGTAAACATTGTGTGTTTCAGACGCGTTACTGGCAGACCTGGAATCTACTACATCCCACATCTCAAAGCGACCAGTATTCTTGCCAGACGAAACCCCCTACTCCATCCCTACAGGAAGCCACTCCTACCAGGATGTGTCAATTCCCCCTCCAGTCCCCCCTCCACCCTCAGCCGAGGCTCTGAATGGTTCCCTAATAGATCAACCAGACTCCCATCACTCCTCTCAGCAGGTAAAACATCATAGAGCAGTCAAGTGTGACTACATACTACAGCACACTAAACTCACTGACTGATGTTATTCCATTGTGCCGTACCACACACTGATTTGCGATTTGTTTACCATGCAAACAAAAATACAAGAAGGCAACACAGTGCTTATATATGATTAGTTTAATGTAAGCTTCATATAAAGAATATAATATTAATTCAGTCACAACTTTCATGTATATACTGTACTGTATCTGTGCATGTGAATTGTCTTCTGTGATCACAGTGTCAGAGAAGCCAGGCCCATCATATTTCTACACACAATTCAATAACCACTGATGATTCAGCAGTGTTTTTTTCAGGACTGACTGATGTGTCTTCTGCAGTCGTTAGGTTCCGCACAGAAGAGCTCATGGTCCAGGGACAGTAGCAGCTCTCCACTGTCTCACATTGAGGAGGACCACGTATACAGGTACTCATATCATCCCTGTTCGTTTTTTGGTTTAGGAGTTGTGATTGACAGTTCCTCCTTATGTGTCCTTCTCAGTTTTCCTAACAAACAGAAGTCATCAGACTCGTCTACAGCAGCCATGACCTCTGCACTGGGCAGTAACCTCTCAGAGCTCGACAGGCTGCTGCTGGAACTTAACGCAGTGCAGCAGAGCTCCCCTTCTTTCCCCACAACAGGTAGACACAAAGCCTGCAGCTTTATCAGTTTTCTTTGTGGTGAGCAGACTTAGTTGTACTGCTAATGTGTCCACAGAGGAGGCAGCTCCACCCTTACCTTCCTGCAGCATCACCCACTATGAGAACGGCAGTGGGCCTGACATCCTGGTGAGCCCTCCGCCTCAGGAGAAACCCAAGAGGAACGGAACTAGGTTGGATGAACCCCGACCCACTGTGGAGAGTTTGCTGGATGAGCTGGAGGGCTCAGTGCCTTCACCCAGGTAAAGACTGTTTAACCCCCAACCCCCTCTTTCTCATTACACTCAATAGGCAGAAAAGTCCTTCAGAAAATATTAATCAATGAGCATGTCCATGTATTACTGTTAATGCAAATATTAGTTTGAAGCTCTGAGCTAGAGAAGAGTTTCGGCTTATCTTAGGGTAGCTTTGAATTCTGTTAAATAATTTTAATTTAATGTCATTTTTTTGTGATTGAAATTGTGTTATAATTTGTATTTTCTAGCCCCCCTGCTTCCCATGGTGATTTGGACACTCCCTCGCAGCAGCAAGCCAGAATATCAGCTTCCTGTGCCACAAGAGAGCTAGATGAGCTCATGGCCTCTCTGTCTGACTTTAAGGTAAAAATCAAATTTCCCATAAAAACTGGAAATGCCTCATTAAAAAACAAACTCCTTCTAAGAGAGCTGTTGATTTCCCCACGATTCCTTCTCCTCTTCCTCGTCTCACTCTCTCATTTCTCTGTTCTCTAGCCCAGTTCCTTGGGCTCTGTGCTGGACCCAGCAGGAGCATCTCCCAGCTCTCCTCATCTCCCAGTCTCTTCCTCCATCACCCCAGTTTCGTACTCTTTTCTTAATCTGTCCAATCCGCCTGCCTCTCCCCTCTTTTCTTTGCCTGCTGGTCTCGAGTTGCACATAGATGAAGATGGAGGAGATGGCAGTGTGTCAATGTCTCATCCAAACCACCTCCTTCCCCACAGTCCTGTATCCTCACTCTCCACAGCCAGTGATCTAGACATGGACTCTATCATAGATGTCTCTGCCACCATGCTGTCCAACCAAACCAAATCCCTGCTTGTCCTCTCTCAGTCTGCTTCATCTAACTCCAGTCTGATGAGAAACAGCCCAAGCCCTTCAAATACCACCACCACCCCCTCACTCACTTCAGTTAACACGGTCCTGGACCACAAGTCATCTAAGTCTGCCAGTCCATCTGTAGAACGACTATCACCAGCAAACATTGTCGGTAAAATCTCCTGTGCTCCTGAGGGATGTGCTTCTTTTCATGACCTTGATTTGACTTCCTCCACTCCACCTCCATTGAAAAACCTAACGCCTCCTCTCTCAGCGCCAAAGACTCCTTCACCTCACCCGGTGGCTCTCTCTACATCTCCACTTTCAGTGAATGCTTCTTCAAAACCATCCTCACCAACTCTGGCCTCTCCGTTTATGGTCCCCTCTCCACTGGCCTTCACGAGTCCCAGCAAACAGCGATCTGAGCCGGCACTTGCTGCCCAGGGAGCAGGGCCCTTTGCTGTGCAGCAACCCTCTATGGTGGAGCCTTCCCTGGATGAAGCACTGGACAAGCTGCTAGCAATGAGTTTTATTCAGAATCACTCAGCAGCACATATGGAGGAAGCACAGCTGAAGATGGATGCTCAGTGTCTGGAAAGAGGAATGCAGGAGGTGCACGAAGAACTCATCCTGCCTGTGGAGAGAAACTTCGTGCAGCCCGATACTTTCACCAGTGGCACCAACACCATCACAGATGAGTCAGTGGACGGAGGCACGGATGGAAATGGAGAGCTGGACTGGGCTGATGAAGAGCTGTCTGTGTCCCTACATGATGGACTGGATGGCACCATGACGCCATTCACTGAGAGGCCATACACAGATGGCAGCATGACCCCGTTGACAGAGGCCAGCTGGATGGATGAGTCCATGACCCCGTCCTCATGCCCCGGGACCCCTGACGTTGCCCTGGACCTGCCCATACTGCAGACTCCTAGTATAGACCGAGTCTCTGCATCCGGACATGTACGCACCTTCGCTCCTGCTCGACATGCTCAGGCCTTGTTTCATTTACATCTAGCTTTGTTTTGTGATTTTGCTTGTGAGACTGATGCTTCTGTACTCACTGCAGTGTCTGCCCCACCAGCCACTACTCAGAGGGTTTCTTTCATGTGTTTTTTTTAAACCTGAAAACATGTTAAAAAGCCACTAAATGTACCATTACTTTATCATTTTATCAGAGGACTCAAAAATAATCAAAAAATTAATTGGTAATCAATTAATAATGTAATTTATTTATATATTCACCATTCAGCTCCTCAAATATCACAATTAGGATCTTTCTTTGTTTTAAATGATTATAAGTCAGACTACTGGTCACATAAAACAGCATGGGCTTCCAGACCTTTTGAGGAGTATTAACTGTATAAGGTTTTATTGATGGATAGAAACCATGAACAGAGGAACAGAGGCTGGCTTATAAACTCTTTCGTATCCAGAGTTTTTGTGTTGTTACTTACTGATTACAGCCAGCACCAGTGCATGGCTCATGCAAACCACTGACCTTGTCACCTGTTGCACCAGTGTTGTGTGAGGTGCCTGAATGTGACCTTGGCCTAGTGTTGTGACGGTGGAGTGACTTCAGCATGCTGGACCTGCATGAAGTGTGACTGACTGCCGCTTCCTGGCCTGTTAGTTTTTCACACCATGATTTGTGTGAGTTGCCTGCAGCTGCAGAGTTCTGCTGTAACAGCTTCAGCTGGTTTATGGTTTGTCTGGACAAATGATAAGCTGCTCATCATTCCACTTTAGATCAAATCAGTCATAAGGCGCACTAAGGAGATACCTAACACACATCCCATGTACCGAGATGGTCACCAGCGCAGGAAGATGGGACCCATCATTGTTAATAAGAACAGTTCTCAGGACCGCCTCATACAGGAGCTTCAGGGAAAGCTTGGGATCAACTGCTCAGAGCGGCGACGTAAACAGTCTGATGACTGGCTGACGGAGGGTGTTATCGTTATGTCCAAACCCCAGCGTTTCCGTCCTGATGGGGTCGGGAGTGAGGTCGGCAAGGTTGGCTTCAGTGTGATTATAGTTTTGTCCCAGATATACTCTATTTTCCAACTAATTCCCTTTCTCTGTTCTACACATTTTCCTGTGTGTCTGCCTCCTCTTTTTCTTTTCTCTCTTCTTCAGATCATGATTCCCCCTGAGTCACCTGTCCCTGTGAGGAAGGTGCTCCCACCTCCCTCTCCCCCAGCCCCTCGTCATCCTCCTATTGCAGAAGAACCTAAACGACCAACTGCTGTACAGCAGCCCGTTGTTCCTATACCGCCACCTCCTCCTCCACCCCCCTCCCCCCCTCCACAACCTCCACACTTCCATGAACCAGTTCCTGCTCCAACTCGCCAGATTGTAAAATCGTCACACCCACCACCAGCTCCAATTCAGAAATCTCCTGTTCCCAAATCAGAACCACTTCCCTCTGTTCTAAAAACCCCAACACGACCTCCACCAGTGGAGCCTGTGACACCTGTTGCTCCTAAAGTGCTGGTGTCTGTAGGCTGCCAGACAGAGTATGACCCAGTCTTCCCGCCGATGCAGGCATGAGCCCCTCTCTTTTATCCCTTCTGCTTTTCACGCTTACAGTATAGCTCTCCTCTTAGTAACCTTAAACTTTTTTTCTGCTTACTGAGCTCATGTTATTGCAGCTCTCTCCATGTCAGGCACATTTCCGACACATAACTTGTTTTTATAATGAAAACCATTTCAGATCATGGCCCAAGGTAAGGGCGGCGTTCCTGGTGGGCCTCCAACGCAGGTCAACAAGCTGGACAACATGCTTGGTAGCTTGCAGTCTGACCTCAACAAACTGGGTGTGCAGACAGTCGCTAAAGGTGTATGTGGTGCCTGCTGTAAACCAATTGTAGGGCAGGTGAGATACTTTTATTAAAGTAACATATTTAGACTATAAATATTTTATACTTCAATAAGAGTTTGCATACTAAATTCACAGTCCGGTTCCCTGTTTGTGCAGGTGGTGACTGCAATGGGCCGCACATGGCACCCTGAACACTTTGTGTGCACACACTGTCAAGAGGAGATCGGCTCCAGGAACTTCTTTGAGAGAGAGGGTCAGCCTTACTGTGAGAAAGATTACCACAACCTGTTCTCTCCACGGTGCTACTACTGCAACGGACCCATACTGGACGTGAGTTGCTACTGTCATTGCTATTTGTGATCAACTCAATTGATGTTTACAGTCAGCCAGCAAAATAAAATGTTTGTCATGTGTGTGCAGAAAGTTGTGACGGCGCTGGACAGGACATGGCATCCCGAACACTTCTTCTGTGCTCAGTGTGGATCCTTCTTTGGCCCAGAGGGTACTGAAATTTCGTCCTATTTATAACGTCTATTTTTACTGTGAGATTTGAGTTCTTGTTAGTCTGTACTATGGATCTGTTGTCTGTGTCTGTTTTATCCTGTGAAGGATTTCATGAGAAGGATGGAAAAGCCTATTGCAGGAAGGATTACTTTGACATGTTTGCACCCAAATGTGGAGGCTGTGCCAGAGCCATTCTGGAGAACTACATCTCCGCACTGAACTGCCTCTGGCATCCTGAGTGTTTTGTTTGCAGGGTCTGTATCATGCATTGCCACCATACTGTTGCTTTTATTCACTGCACATGAGTTAACCACACACAGCATAATTTAAGTGACTCAACAGGATATTGTAATAAGAATAACAGCATTACAATATTAGAATCTTTGTCCGTCTGTGTGCACAGGAGTGCTTCACCCCGTTTGTGAATGGAAGTTTCTTTGAGCACGATGGCCAACCCTACTGCGAAGTGCACTACCATGAGCGCCGTGGCTCCCTCTGCTTCGGCTGTCAGAAGCCCATCACAGGCCGCTGCATCACAGCCATGGCCAAGAAGTTTCACCCGGAGCACTTTGTCTGTGCCTTCTGCCTGAAACAACTCAACAAAGGCACCTTTAAGGAACAAAATGACAAACCCTACTGCCATAACTGCTTTGTCAAGCTGTTCAGTTAGGTCATCAGCAGCAGACATGGGTCAGGCCTTGGAAATCCTAGGTGGGCTGAGGATGGATTGTGTTTGTGTAAATGAAAGTTATGTTGAAATGATGACATTTGAAATGTGTAGGGAGTGGGTATATCCTTGAGGTTGAAGCAGCATACTGTCTCTGCCAGGCTCAAATTTTAACATGCCCTTTAGAAATGTGGGAAACCATTCCTCCTTCAGACAGACAGACAATAATTTTTAAAACTTTTTGGTGATTTGAGTGAATCATTAGGCCTCATGGTGATTCAGACATGCTCAGTATTTAAAGGACATTGAAATTTTACAGAAAGAAAATGGGAGATTAAAGGTTTTCAAATGAACACTAAACACATGCCTGTCTCTGCAGAGGTAATGGACGTTTTTCACAGACAAAGAGCTGTCATGTTTTTTGTTAACTCTCACATCATTGTGTTTTCAAATCTTTTATTATTTTCTCTTTATAGGTGGTGAAATTATACTGAACACTGTAGAGATACTCTGTGTGTTTGACATTATTGCTCACTGGTTGAGTGTGTCATTTTAGATATCATTAAAAATGTAAGAATCAGTAACCTTAGCAGGGAACATGTCTTTAGCATTACAGTATAACCTGATTAACAGCTGGCAAAGGTAATAAACTTTCATCTATTTTTGTCATTATATAAAGATGGACAGAGCAGATAGAAAAGTGAAAATGGGCTGAGTCATTATTCACAATTATTTTGATTGCATGAAAGTAACTGTAATGTCTCTAGACTCGGTCACCCAAACTTAGAAAACACTCACACACAAAGATTGTACACGTTAATACAAAGTGGTGTTTCCTTTATGAAGAAATCAGTTAGTCATTTTTATGGTTTGTAACTTCACAATCTCAAGCACACACATGTTTTTTTTAACCAAAGTCTAAACATGTAGTGACAAACATGTTACAGTGAGTGACAGTGAAGATGTTCAGTATGTGTAGGTGCAATATTCACTCTCCCAACTACATTCTTGAATAAACCTCATGTTTGTATTCTGCCAAATCATTCCTTATTTTTCTCACTGAAGAAAAGAAACAAACTATTTGAAAATGGTTTCTTTCAATTTGTCTCATACAGTGAAGTGGAACCTCACAAATGTATTGGGTGAATATTGTGAACCTCTAACAGTACTATCACTGTTTCTGACTACAGCTTGAGAAATTGTTCTCTTTGTAAATTTTCACTGCAGCTACATTGTAAGCAAAGCGCTGGGATGCTTCGTGTATATACATGTTTGATAACCACTTATTTGGCGAGGGAGGTGAGAGGATGCTGAGGAGACAAAGCAGAGATACTTGGATGTCTATACTGTTTTGAAAAGCTGAAGAATGTCCAGCTTTTCAATGTATGACAAACTTGTCATACATGTTTGATATAAGGATATATTCAAACATACATGTGAGACACCAACAACTCTCTGCAACTGTGGATTAACAACTGTGTATCTCTGTGTATCTTTCTGTCTGTGTGGTTGTGTTAGTACCATGTCTAATGACACTAAGTGAAATTCAGCAATATACTGATAACAGGTCAATAGTCCACACTTACGTTTTCATGTTATTAGTGTGTGAGTCCACTGAAAAATGTCAGCTGTTAAAATGAGAGCCAAGGGGTCTGTTAGAATAAAGTGTGGGACTAAGATGACTCGTTTCCCTCAGCATCTGAGTAGCATCTACTGTATGACCATCAGGTTGGGTCTGCGCATGGTGAATCATGACCTGCAGCAGACATGTTGGGCCTTTTGTCTTGTTCAGGGAATTATAGAGCCTTAAATCTTCTCTCACTCTATTTAAGAGATAATGTAGCTGTTGTCTTTTCAAATCAGTGTAGGTAGAGTGTTATTTAACCAAAGCCATAACATCCTCGATTTGTTTGTTCCCTCTTTTCTTTCCACCTTGAATGTCAGTTGTGATGAATACTGAGATTCCTCACATCTAGTTGGATTATGCAAATAAATTCTGTTTTGGTATCAAAATGTTATCCGGAGGCTTCATTTGTAATATGCTGTTACTCACTATTGACTGAAACACACGTTACTCCAGCTGTGCAACATCTCCCTCCATAAATGCCTTTTGACATACTAGACATGTAAAAGGTTTCCTACCCTTCAGATCTTAACATATGAACAGAAGGCTGGTGTTGCAATTGTATTGTGAACAACAGTGGAAGAATAAAACGGTGATAACTGTTAATGACATCAGACGAGTGAAGTACTGTACTTTATTTTTAAACCCATTGATTTATAGCTGCAGTACTGGCGTCATACCATTAGTCGGCGACGTTATCGTCCAACCGCTACAAAACTTCTAGAAGAAGAAGAAAGAGGCCGCGAGTCCTTACCATGATTGGACACAGCATCACGTGGTGGAACGTCACACCAGGAAGAATGACAAGTTTGTTTCTGCTTATGTTAACGGTAAGTTGAGCTCATGTGTAAGAGACTAGTCAAGTATTTATTAGTTTGTTATACTTTTTTACAGGATGACGTGAAAATAAAGTTGAAGTACTGTGGGTTATGCTTGGTGTTGCTTTAACCGCCGAGGAGCCTATGCTGCATGTAAACTGAACACAGTTAATAAGCTCATCGTCTGTGTGCCTGTCTGACAGAATGGAAACTCTTAAACAACGTTTTTCGGTAATATGAAAGGTTTCAGTTCAGTTGTTGAGAGATTTTTAAGGGTAATTTTTAGTGTAATACTGATTCGCACAGCTTAAAACGTAAGATTCGTAAATAACGCAAAACAACATAAAATTAGGAACATTAAATTGATGAATGATTGGCCTTCTGATAATAATTCACTCATCATCTATGAAATGATACATCTTAAATACAAACCAAGGATACTTGCATGTATAAAGCCATAGATTTGTGTATTTTTTGTACAAGTATTAAGCCATTGTCTTCCATATGTCTGCCAGATATCCTATAGAAGATTCATACTGGACCATAATGGCTTCCTACTTTGAGGAACATGATTGTGAGCCCACCAACCCTGAGGAACAGTATCGACAGAATGCTCTACTTGAACTGGCCAGGTGAGGCTACATATGTACATCACGGTCATGGTAATGCTGTATGCTAATGCTAATGCAAAGAGCACAGTGCTATGATTCACTCTTAAACTTTATGTACAGGTCTTTAATGCAGGGCCTGGACATACTTGACTCAGGGGCGTTTGACTCGTCAGACTGGGACCAACGTCTTCCCCCTCCAGCTGCAAAAACAGCTGTCCAGACCCTCATTGTGGTCATCATTTCTCCAGAGCAAGCAGGTGACAGACATGTGCTGCGGTAGGAAGAAGAAAAAAAAACTTGCAGTCGCAGAGGGAAATGTCAGTCTGAAAAGCAGTTGAAGCAACAGCTGCTGATTTAATATAGCTTTTTTAAATTTTCACAGACAAAGGTCTCAAGTGTCCAGTTTGTTTGCTGGAGTTTGAGGAACAAGAAACGGTTCGAGAAATGCCCTGCCAACACCTTTTCCACCCAGGATGTATCCTGCCTTGGCTTGGAAAGGTAAAGCATGAGCATTTATAGTTGACATTTTGCACCACATATGTAAATATGAAATATGTGTGTGTAGTTAAAGGCACAAAATGTTTTATGCTTTAAAAATGCAGACCAATTCCTGTCCACTCTGCCGACTTGAATTACCAACTGACAATCCAGAGTATGAGGAGTATAAAAAAGACAAGGTGAGCGTAATCCTGCTTTTGATGGCACAATAGACCCTGATCTTCCAGGTGCGGCTTCAATATCGCATTAGTCACTGGATGAACTCTTTTTTTTGTCCTGTAGGAGAGAAGAAAACAGAGGGAGCACAGGCTGGAGGACCTACACGGAGCCATGTACACGTAATATGAGGGTGCTGTGGTGCCAGTTTGTGGTACAGTGTCCTTTTTTTTAAAATACAAAGCTTCAGGAAGTACATGCTGTGTTGATGCCATTTTAGACAGAATGTAATAAGACTGCAACTGGAAAAATGGTCGAAGTCAGTCTAACAGATATTTGTAGAAGAGAAATGTCTGCCATTGATAATGTTTCCTCATAGCTAACGATATATTGGCAAGACACAGCAATGCTAAAATCATGAGGATCTCTATGTATATAAAAATATTACAAAATTGTACCATAGTAAAAATTGGTCAGAGATAATTTCTATGTTCATCTGCTGTGGTGACAAAGCCCATTATAGGAACACAGGCTTGTTTGCATTCATGTTACATGGCTTGAATGCAGCATATGCAATGATGTCGCTGACAACTGCAAATGCTTACAAGTTAGGAGAACTCTCTTTTCTAACTGGCTAACTGGAGTACACTCTTTTTATAGATAAGTATGCTGTTGACAGCAGAACTTAGCATTCTGAAGAATTCAAGTTCAGATTGTTGTATTTTTACACAAATTCACGAGTGTATACTGCACTAAAAGTTGTTCAGCTATGTTTTGCCAATAATTATAAATTATTAAAAGGCATAAATATATTTATTAATGAATAACAAAATAGCGTGAGAGAAGTTTTTAGTTGCAGTGATATAGTACTAATGGTGTGTGCTCCCTAAAGACAGATTGAAAAGAGAAATGTTAAAACTGAAGCAGCAGAGGTTGAGACTTTTAGTTCTTGTTCTTAAAAGTGGCTCAAGACCAAAACTTTCTCAT
The DNA here is from genome assembly GCA_016785345.1 of Trinectes maculatus. Classification (NCBI taxonomy): domain Eukaryota; kingdom Metazoa; phylum Chordata; class Actinopteri; order Pleuronectiformes; family Achiridae; genus Trinectes; species Trinectes maculatus. The sequence goes on from JAFBJQ010000848.1 coordinate 281,740, forward strand.
TATGTGTGTTACGGTAGAGCATTGATGCCTGGTTAAAAATGTGGTGAAAGGCTCATGTTGGTGTTGGTGAATGCGCGTAGCTCACTAGACCTGTGTCTTGCTCTGACACTGCTCAGTCTGATTTTTAACTAGCAGTTTGTACAGTGTGAATGCAAGTTAGACCTTCCACATATTATCTGCTTTGTCAAAAGTTGTTTGTATTACTGCCTGGTAATAAATACACATTTTCCATGCATATGAAAACCATCACCCACAGACTATATTAACTGTACTTTAAGAATGTGGCTACATGGCACTGTTTTGTATTTTCCTTTTAAGCATCAGTTTCCATATTCACAGAAGAGCCTACACAAACCAGCTGCTAATAATTTATAATTTTTATTTCATATTTGAATATAAATCTCTTTCAAATTAAAATACCTAAATGATAGACAAATCATTAAATATTTACAGAATTTATAAAAAGGAAACAAGAATCAGTGTAGATTTGTTTTCAGGGAATTATGACACTTCCATTATCATTCAACATATTTTTCAAATGGAGAAAATAAGACAAATACATTTTCATAGTTTATCTGTTGCTTTTGCGAGAGTTTGACACGTACAGGTCAGGCAACCTTTGTAATTGAGGATTCTTCCATGAACAAACACCATATGAAAGTTAATTGAAGAATACATTTTGACAAAAAAAGTTTGTAAAATACATGTTTACATTTGGGTCAGTGACAGATGGTATAACAGATTAGATCCAACCCTGATGTGAGGGGCTTATACAAGCTGCCATTGTAGTCACACCTCGTGACTTACAGTATGTTACAGTATGGAAAAACAGGCTACAGCTGAAAAAACAACAACCTGTGAACATAATCCCCCAGCACAGTATGAGGGATAAGGCTAAACCAGTACAATCACAACAAGTCATACACCTACTCCTGCCACTTAGAAAACCAGTCAAAACTCCAGAGGGTTCCAGTCGTTTTTGGCAAGATTACAGAACAAGACAGGTTTTGCTGCAGTCCCACACAGAATGGGAAGTTACTGTATTGCATGAAAAGTATAGAAAACAGACCATCATGTGTTGCAGGCGGTCCACTCACTTGTCAAATGGTAAGACAGACCTCTGTGGATTGCTGAGCCACGATCATGTTAAGTTTTGATACTTTTCTATACCTTAAATAACTGAGATGAAGAACATGTAGGCACTCAAGCTTTCACCTTCATCATCAAAGCCACAAAATAATAAAAGGAGGTAGGTGATGTGACCTATTGCTGGCATCCAGTGACAAGACAGTTTAAAATGCATCAACACTATACTGAGGGCAAAATACGGTGTGTGTGTCTCTATGTGTTAAAAGACACACTGTTTAAGCAGCTCACAGAGAAATAACTGGCTTTGCACAGGAACTTGATCTTTATCTAAATTTTGTGGCTTTTGTCAGCTTTAGCATTGGTTGTTTGTGGCAGTCTGGTGTTAAAGCTCTCTGACTTTAAAATGAATTGGCAACGGAAAATAATGCACAACCCTCATCATGACCCACTTTCACTTTGCAACTTGTATGGCAACACTGTAGTGACACCATAGTGAGGCCATGAGGGTTATGGCACAAGGGCTACAAGCATTAAATTCAGTCAGTTAGAACCTCCCCTCCAACTACAGAGCAGGTTTCACATCACTTCCTGTTGAGGGGGAAAAACTCAAATAAGGCGTCTAAGCGTCCGGTGTGGATTCGAATTAGTGCGAGGATAAGACCTGTGTTATTGTATAAACATGTTAGTCAGATTACAGTTGTACGATACATAAACCGTAGGTCACTTCAAATGTCTCAGTGTTTTGTTTTGTTTTTTAAACTAAAAGCCCTGTGTTTAACCCCAACACTGAAAAAGGCATTTTTCACTCCAGTGGAGTTTAAACGACCAGATGACTGATGGCCATTATTGCACCAGACCTGACAGTGTATGAAACAAGTCAATGTTATCAATAAGTCATCAGATCATGCAAATAGTGGGACAGTAACAGAATAATACCAAGACAGATAACCTCTCAGTTAGAAGTGATGACATTAGAGAAGGCCAATCTTCTTTTTGCAGCTGTTCTCCAATCACATGTCAGTGAAATTGATTATGACTTTAGGAAAGATCATAGCTCAAGATACACATATTTGGTAAAATAATTTAAAAACATACCAGCAAAGTTTGCACTCAAATTATCTGTGCAACTAAATCAAACTGTCAGGTGGAAATTTCAGATTTTTGCTTAAGTATTTAACAGATCATTTATGCTTGATTAATTTTAAAAGGCCATATGATTACAGCCTGTAAAACATACATACATAACTGTTAACTATTCACATCTCAGACTTTCAGTATTTTCTATTCACTACGCAAATGCAAAACCTGTTATTCTCCCATTCAAAAAGTGTGCCGTGCAGAAATAAGCAAAAGGCTAAAACAGGCAGGCCACGTGAAGCATTGGGTAATTAATGAAGGTGCTTCTGGGGGAGGGAGCAAAAAAGTTGTGGGTTAAGTACTTTGACATTTCCACCATGACACCAGTGACACAGATAAAAACAGACAAACACAAAAAAAAATTGATGAATGAAAAACAGCCAAAATCAACATCCATCCGATAAAACAATCACTGTTCCAGTGTTAAAACCAGCACCACACATTCATCCCTCCCCGCAACATCGCTATAGAAAACGACTGTAGGTGTTGGGGATTAGAAAAAACAAAAAATAAAAATTTTTCTATATGGGAAAACCTAGTGTTGGTTCAGTGGTTAGAGATATCAGAACATGCTGTCTATGTCAGCTGGTCTTCCTGTGGGAGCCCACAGTGACATTTCAAACCTTTGGGCAGTGGTGCAGAGCTACAACATGGCTATGCTCTCTGGGGTACAGTTAAGATGTGTTGATGTGCTGCTTCCCCCCGGAGACTTGAGGCCTTTAGTTGCACTGCTGAGTGTAGAGCCCCGGGTCCTGGAGCCCATGATAACACCTGAGCCGTGATGACTCTGCTGCAGGCCTGCCATCATCGTCTCACTGGTGACGGTGCCAAATTCGTAGGTGAAGGTGCCATAGAAAACCAGGATATCTACTGTAAAGACCCACTCGCAAATGGCTGCAGCGTGCTGCAGAATGAAGCTCTCATGGATGAAGAAGATGCCACCTGAAAAGAGGACCAGGTAAGGAGGACAAACACTTCTGATACATGCATGTGTGACTCCAGAGAGGTGATGTATATGAATATGAATGTATGTATGTGTTTGTGTGTGTGCAGTGATATACAGAACAAGTGTTATATGTAAGCAGCATAACAGACGTCCAGTTAGTGCATAAAGGATACTGAGGACGAGGGAAACCATGGCTCCCAAGGCCAGTGCCACCCGGAAATGGGCCATCCAGTAGTCAAGGGCAGTTACAGCTACACGGTAGGTGAGTACACACTGCAGACACACAAATAGCAGTCCTGCTGGAAATGCCACACCGGCGCCCACATAGTGTACCGACTTAGCATGATCAACCTGTCGGACAAAAACATACAGCTTGAGTGATTGTGACACTAAGGGTGAATCAAAGATATAAATGAGATGTGTCCTTGTCATTGCTGTTGAAATTTACCTGGAAGTTGCCCACCATGACCAGACCTACTGCATTGATGCAACCAGAAACCAGAGCGCTGGTGTTGACCCAGCACCTGTGGCTGTGCTCGATCATCTGGGCGTAGCGCAGAAGGCACACCATCACCACTGCAGGAAACAAATTCACATTTACACTGCATCTGAACCATCATGTAAAATCAATAGTCCACAATAATAGCCTTTGATACAAATCTGCCATTCAGTGGTAAATGAAGTTTTTCGGTTTGTCCAAATGGCCAAGTTGGAAAACTCGAGGATTTATGCAAGCTTTCAGATTCCAAAATGTCTGATTGATATGTTGCTCCCGGTAGACAGGCATGTGACTGTACTCGTTCTGCTGATGTTCTTCAGCATGTTTAGCAACACATAAAACTATAAACCTGCTGTAACCTGCTGTTAGTGTCTGTCACAAAATATACAAATATGGCAGTAAAAGATCATCAGTACAATTTACCTATAGTAAGAAGGTCCATCCAGATTTATACACCAGTGAGTGACATAGGGAGATGAGATACAAATACGAGGTAAAAACACACAAAAAAGAATGTAAATAATGTCAATATAAGGGGGTTGATGTGAACAGTAAAGCAATTGTGAAAACAGCAGAAAATAATGTAATTAAGGGCAAGGCAGTGAAATTGGGGCAGAGGTGAGTGATGGTAAAACACTATAAGCAGAGGAGTAATGGAGGAAGGTAACATAGGGTTTGTGCAGGGGGAGAGGACAGAGGGGGGAAGTGGAGGCAAAGCCGCATTCATTATTGATTAGAGAGCATGGGCTATTTCCAGCCACTTCAGATCTCTTGAAGGGTGGTGGCTGACATCTGTGGGCATCATGGAGGACTAATGTAACATGGAGAATGTAAAGAGCTGACAGACATAAAACATCTCTCACCTTAACTTTACTCAGTAATAATTGTGTCTGTATGTGGAGCACAAGGCAGCAGACTTATTTTCTCAATAGGGTAAACCACAAATCTAATATAATAACCAGTGTCTTAACAATTTTCACTAAACAATGTTTTGTAACAAACAACAAAAACTGAAATCGTTTAATTCTTTTAATGCCGCCTTTTTGTATAGATGACTTTTCTGACTTTTCCCACCAGATGTTTGCATTTTGGTTAGGACCGAGACAGAAAACAGGCACACTGTATCCTTGTGTCCAGCATTTATGCTAAGCTATGCTAAACAGATATGTGAGTGGTATCAATCTTCTCATCTAACGGGCAACAAAAAAGCTGAGTTAAGTGAATTTCCCACATCCCATATCATATGATAAAAGAAGGTGCTCTTTTACCCACATGAATCCGTGTATATGTGTAGTTTCAAATTTAGCAAAACACAAGTCTCACCCATGAAAGCTCCAACGTTGCCAATCAGGCTGAAGAGGCAGCTTTCTGGAGGGTAGGAGCCACATTTACTGTAGGACATGAAGACACAACAACCTTCAGTATTAGAAAGAAGAGATACACAAATAATTCATTCTACCTGTTCCTGTTTCATATATTAATTAACAATAAAATTAAACCATGTTTCTGTGATATCTACATGAAAAACTGATGTCAGATGCCTTTCTTTTAAGTACACTGTTAAAAGGTTTGCTAGTCGCATGATGTCTTTTTACAAGAGCGGTTTTGTACTGGCCTGCAGTTGGAGGCGTATTTGCAAATTAAAAAGATGCATTTAATGCAAAGCGTGGGTGAATGGATGTCATGGAGCCACAGCATAACAAGTACTAATTCATGCCACTGGGCCTTTACTGACACAAGATTACTTTTGTATTCTGCAGAGAGACAGATATGACGTCGGAAAGGAGAGGAGGAACAGGAGACCTGATGAGGGGGATATCCTGGATGGTGCAGCATGTCTTAGGGAACCCTGGTCGGGGCAGATCCTCTGTGCAAGTCACATTGTAAGACCTGTAGCAGACATACGCTGACATGTAATCATTCCCTACTAATATGTGTGGAATTAAACTATGTCCAGGTTAAACTAACAGGATGTTTGAAACCAGCTTCAGGTCAATGGAAGAAAAATCACTCACCAGTTCTCCACAGGACAGACATGATGATTCATCACAGCCATGGCATAACTGTTGGGTTAAGAATATACATACCACAATTCAAGCAAGAAAAATGTCACCATCTTCTAACCCCTGATGAAAGAAGCTTAACCACTATAAAAAGCAAGTTTAGCAGATGAGCAGAGAGAATAATCATTGAAGCAAACAAAAAGGTGTGGTTATATCAATGCATTTTTTCATCACATAATCCTGTTTACATTTTGACAGGTTTACCTCACTGAGAACACTTAGTATTTCGGTTTCAGTAACTCACACTATCCATATTCCTGTGATGGAGAAGGCAGACAGGCTGACAGGCAGGACAATCCAGGCAGTCATTTGGCTGGCAGTGAGCTGGCTTTATCTCAAGCATGGGGGGGCAGGGGGGCTTTGGGCTGGAGTGACACAGCGGGAGGGATCGGGATGGGAGCGGGTGGGGGTGTGGGGTCACTTACACACAGGGGAACACACAGGGGAAGGGGGGGGCATGAGAGGACAAAGGGGGGGCTGGCACAGCTTATCTGCTCCACAGGCACTTACAACCAGCAGCAACCTGACATAAGGGAACAGAAAAATTGTTTTTCGTCATTTAAGTAGCAGGCCAAAGAACAACAGCTGACCTTTGCTGTAGCTCAGGAAACAGGAACGTACATACACCTACAAGACATACATGTCTATATGTAGTCCAGACCACTTCCAGGTGGAAATGCATGGTGTTGGTAGACAGAAGCACTTGTTTCTGAAAAAGACTCCAAATGGCCCAGAACCACCAGTTAAATGTTTCTCTACTGCTTTTAGAGAAATTACTCACACTGATTACATGAGCACAGTGAGATAAAGAAAACCTGCACCTCTCGCAGAGAGATGAATAGCTACTTGAAGTGGTGACAGCTACTGCCAGGGCGAAGTGTACCCTTGTGAGAACGAGAACTCAGCTAAGGTCAGCTCAGTGTGGGAGGAAGCATGCAACAACACACACTATATCATATTACACCGCATACAGTTACGTGGTTTGTCCTTTGCCTGGGGAGAAGTTTCAGTGAACCAAGATGAGCGTGTCGTAAACAAACCCAAGTAAGAAATCAGCTCTAGATTTCAGAGAAAGGTCAAACAAATAAGGCACTGGTATTACACATTTATATCTATTTTTTAAATACACACACACACACACACTCACATATACATATTATATACTTACAACATAAGTCATTAATTGATTGAGTTGTTAAAAATTTACTTATGGTTTTCTTTGGTCATTTACATACAAAAGAAAAGCAGATTTGCACAATCTTATCTCCTAATCTTAAAAGAAACTTCTACCAAAGACAAACTCCTAACAAGTACAACTATTTCCTCGTATAGTTTGAGATGTACATGTTACAGTATTATTATTATTATTATTATTATTGTTATTATTATTATTTTGGAAAGGTTTAAACTGGGTGAAAATGCAGGATATGATTTAAAGGAACTGATTTACTTTCCACGGGGCCACAACACTCCTACTCCCCCCGCAGCCATTCAAATGAAATACTCGCCACTGCACAGCTGTGACAATGTATTATTACAATTGTAAATACAGAAATACCGTTAATAAATGTTTACAACTAACTCCAGCAAACAAACCAGCGGAGCTGCATCACTGAGTCCGGGAGCCTGTTCCCGTGAACCAGCTAACGGTACCGTTAGCCTTGTTAGCTTCTTCCTAGCTAGTAGCTACTTGTCTTGACTTGACACTTACCCGCATCTTGATTTCCGCTGACCAATACTATTAGCTGCTAAACAGGAGGCATTTAGGGGACAAGGACTTCGACAAAACAGGGACAGTCAGAACAAGACGACGGATTCGCACTTGCCTTTAGCCTGCTCTGACCACCACGGACCTCCCCAGCAACCTTGGTTTCCCTTTAAAAAGAGCTTTTTCTCAGCAGATGAGGCTAGCCGCATCATAAACTTCCGTTCTTGCACTTCACAATAAGACACAACAAGAGCTTCGCCGTGAGACTGGTTGTCAGGAAGTTATAATATCATACCTTTCACCACACTGATGCTTTAAAATGAGTGTAAATAAATATAGACAACAATGTATGGAATTACCTAGTTTTTATTTTGATGTGACTGACCTGACGCAAAATACAAAAGACAGTCTCACAGTGATTTTACACAAAATTATACAACTTTGTTCGACCATAAAATTTGGCTGTAAAAACCTACCTGATTTTCTGCTAACAAATTCCTGCAACTTATCTTGAAGGCGATCACCACCGTTATCAGTCATTGCTGAGTTAGCATTCCCACGACTGTTTTTCTGTTTATTATCATTCCGCCCATTTTTCAGTTGCTACCTCCTCCTACAATTTTGTCAGATTTGCACCTTTCATACATCAAAACATTTGATTACATACTATACTATGATCATATATTGTATGAGTGGGAATTTTTGATGACATACTGCACTATGACGGTTTTAGTAATGTTTGACAACAGACTATGTTATAACATTTAATTTTTAATGACATACTACTGTATTTGGCTGCATATATAAGGCAGTACACAGTGATAATTTGGTTCCTTATTTGTTGTGATATTTCAGAAACTGTACCAGAACGTATGGCGGCACAGTTCTGCAGTAAACATTAGAATCCATTGATGTCTCCTGTGCTTTCTGACCGGAGCCCTGCGGTGGTCAATTCGGTTAAATCAGCATCAGAGGTAAAACTCCTCAACATATCCAGTTCCTATGTTGTCTGCTAATTACATAGAATCTATGTAATTACTGAGTTTACTGGTCTGGCCCCCTTGTGATCAGATTAGGCCGTATGCGGCCCCCAGACTAAAATGAGTTTGACACCCCTGTACTATACTATTACTTTTTTTAATCATGTTTGACGACATGCTATAATGTAATATAATGTTTTTACCATTTTTAATGACATACTATCATATGACATTTTTTCAACATTTTTGTTGACATATTATTCTATAATATTTTTTAGGCATTTTTGACAAGGTATGATACAATAACGTTTTTGAGTCATTTTTGATGGCATACTATCCTACGATGTTTTTTTGGTCATTTTTGATGATAAACTATACTATGATGTTTCTGAGTCATTTTCCACGATATACCATACTTTCGTGTGTTTTGTTAATTTTTGATGACATACTATACTATGACGTTTTTCAGTAATTTTCCACAACATACTCTACAGTGATGTCTCTTGGCCATTTTTGTCAATGATGTTTTTGCTGTTTTTTGATGACATACCATACTGTGCCTTTTTGCGACATTCTTCAAGATATACTATTTGGTGCTGTTTTATGGCCATTTTTGAGGCCCGGTTCAGATCTGCTTGGAAATTAGCGTCTTGAAATCCATTGGTCTTTGTGCATATTGTAACTACACACATCCCAACTTATAAATAGGAAAGAGATTAGATTGTTTTGCCAATTCTGGGAGAAGTGATAACGGACAGGTTAGAATTCATTCATGAACGATTATTTTTATATACATGTGTGTGTGTGTGTGTGTGTGTGTGTGTGTGCGTGCGTGTGCGTGCGCGCACTTTGTATTTTGTAGTCACATATGTGTAATCAGCAAAGGTCAGGTTAAAGCATTTATTGTTACTGAACAATCTGTGTTTAGCTCCAAATAACGGAGAATGTATCTGACATGCTTTATAAACCTACAGGAGGGATTATAACCTTCAGTCTCGCTTTACTAAGCAGCTTTGAATGGAATTTACTAAATTTGATCTGTAAATCTTGTAGACAATAGTGACTGACAGGAAACCATAGACCTTGAGAGCAGATGTTATTAATCCTTAGTGTGGAGAAATGCATTGGTGTTTGCAACAACTACTGCTTTGTGGACTCTTACTGGATCATTAAGGAAATGTTGATACTAAATGTAAATGTAGCTGTTGTGCAGTTTGTGGACAGCACTAAGAGGCAGGACTGATTATTTGATGACCTTTAATGTTTATCATAGCATAAAGTCTTCAAAACAAAAAACATTACTCATCAGTTTCACTTAGTAAACGTCTAATGTAACAGGAGCACAAGTAGAGTGGTGTAAGTGCCAGAGACTTGGTACGGCTGGTGCAGCAACGGCCGACAGTGTTGTGTGGAGTTCAGGTGCATTTCATTCTTTAAGAATTCATTCTTTCTTTTTTCGGAGGAATTCTATGTTGTTTTCTCTTTCCCCAGTTACACAGTGTCATAGCAGAGTGTTTCATATTGGTAGGCTTTTCAAATGCTGTAAAGACTAGCTTTATTCCAGTAGGTCAGTTAAATGTCTCTGCTTTATCAACTGAAATCCTAAACTGTCAGTAGTGGTTGGTGTCTGAAAGGTAAAAAAAAGTTTTGCGGTTGATCATGTCATCAGCCAGTCAGCATAGAGACCCTCATCTGTGATCACCTGTGAATCAGCAGGACAATAATCTGACATCCAATAAGAGGACTGAATTGCAAACAAAGTTATGTTGGACACTGGACATCCTTATCTCATCTGGTTTAATCACTACTACCTGTTAGTCAAGTTAATGTGTGAGGTCACAGCCTTACATCACATGCCTCCCCATACGTTTAATGTGAAAACAAGATTATTTCCAAGATTCACTTCATGTGTGAAGACTCATGCACCTTTCTAATCAGGATGCAGGCTAATGCTTAAAGCCTTTATCCTCTTTTATTTATTCACCAGCCTTCACTTGTTCTCCTTCGCTACAAAAATTGTAAACAAGTGCAACTGAGAACCTTCACAGACATAGACAAGTGTAAATAACAACTCAGATAAACATAGTAGACGTTATTCTCAAAATGCTTTTGCTAAAATAAAAATTGCAATATTTTGCTATTTGTAAGTATTTAGTAATTTCCGAAATTCCAGTCATATTTTGTTGTTTTCCCACAAGCAACATGAACATAACCAAAGACACAATGGAATCTTTCCAATCATAGTCCTCCTATATGGCTTTCTTGAGTAATCTGTAGGGATTTCCGAAAGATTAATGCATTACACACTTACTATACATTCAGATTTTTTAAAACTTAAACAACAGTTATTGATGCTTATGCTGTTAAATCACTAAAATAGGATGTAGGCACTATAAGTGAATATCATAAAATATATATTACTGTAAAGCTGGTGAATTCATGAGGGACATTTGTTGAGATATGCCACATAGCCAATGTCATGTCAGCCAGGCAGCTCAGCAGGGGATAATGGTATTTAGATGTTCTGTAAGCGCACGGATCCTCTCAGTCAGCAACAATAATGGGGCCATGAGGCATCCTGCTCATGTCTTCCATGCGTAAGTAAAGGGGATATTAGATAGCAGTAATGCTGGCAAGTCTGAGCCCTCTGTCTGCTGTGTAGTCTGGGGGATCACCATGGAAAGCACCGGCAAGGTGGTCAACTTTTGGAAAAGGAGACAAAGTCTCTTCCCCAACTACAAAGTCGCAGATACGGACATTAATCGAAGACCCTCCGAGGTTGTTTACCCACTGGCAAAGGAAAGCTGCGTGAAGACATGGAACTCCATGCAGGAGCTGAGCAGGGACATCTACGACATTTACGCTGATTATGAAGACGATGAGGATGACAACGCTATGTGCACTTTCTCCAAGCAAATTTCCCCCTCCAAAAGGAACTACATGATCAACATCAATGTAGGGGGGAAACCCTATCAGATAGCCTACAAGATGGCTGCCAAGTACCCAAAGACCAGAATAGGACGGCTGGCCACGTACACTGACCACAACATGAAGTTGGACCTGTGCGATGACTACATTGTGACCAACAATGAGTTCTTCTTTGACAGGGACCCGGATGTCTTCCACAGTATCTTCAACTTTTACAGGACTGGTGTGCTGTGGATCAAGGATGAGTTGTGTCCACGCAACTTCCTGGAGGAAGTCAACTACTGGGGCGTGAGGATCAAGAACACCCACCGCTGCTGCCGCATCTCCTTCGAGGAGAGGCAGGATGAGCTGAATGAGCAGCTCAAGATCCAGAGGGAGCTGGAAGCCGAGGTGGAGATCGAGGAGAATGAGGAGCTCTTTCACGACATGTGTCTGGGACAGAGGCGCCGAGCCATCTGGAACCTGATGGAGAAACCATTTTCATCTGTTCAGGCCAAAGTAATGGCTGTGGCCTCCAGTCTGTTTGTCCTGATCTCCCTGGTTGCCATGACACTCAACACAGTGGAGGAGATGCAGTACAGAACTGCCACAGGCCAGCTCAGTGGCAAGACATACTGGGAATATGTGGAGTCCATGTGCATTGCCTTCTTCACCATGGAGTATCTGCTCCGGCTGATGTCTACTCCTGACCTGAAGGCCTTCAGCAGGAGCGTGCTCAACACTGTGGACCTGATCGCCATCTTGCCTCAGTATCTGCAGGCCATCCTGGAGTTCTTCGACAGTGAGGACAACTACATAAAGCACGAAGCTGACATGCAGGCAGTAGGGCAGGTGGGAAAACTGGGCCAGGTATTGAGGATAATGAGACTGATGCGAATCTTTCGTATCTTGAAACTGGCACGACACTCCACTGGTCTGCGGGCGTTTGGTTTCACGCTGCGTCAGTGCTACCAGCAAGTGGGCTGCCTCTTCCTCTTCATCGCCATGGGCATCTTCAGCTTCTCCGCCATGGTTTACACTGTGGAGCATGACATGCCCCAAACAAACTTCACTAGCATTCCCCATGCATGGTGGTGGGCAGCCGTAAGTACATCTTTGTAAGATTTAATCACAGAGGGAAGTTACACAGCAAACCAATAAATAAAAGCATATGATATATAAAAAAACTGTAAGTCTTGATATCAGACGTTTTGTATCGATAACTTACTGTAGTAACAAAGAGAGATGTCCCATTTAAATAGATAAATTGAAAAGCTGTATCCTAGATATTTAAACGTTGACACAGTCTCTGAAGTGTGTGTTAACTTTGTAATGTTAGTTTACACAGCAGCAGTACCTAAGTTACAAAACACAAAGTCAGCTCCAATACAACATGTGTATTTCTTTAGCTTCATGCACGTGACTTGTTTGGTCAGTGGACGATTCACACTACAGGTTGTATATTAATACAGTATAGTATATATACGGAATTAGGCTTTGCACCTGCTCAGGGTTGCAGGGTGGAATGACCTGGTTTATATATTTACTTTCAGTGTTTAGATGAGATAACCTGTGATAATGAGCATTTAATTCCACAGAGTCTGTCAGTTTCCTTAAACAGACCCATTAACAGATGATGCCCCAGCCCCTAAGTGGCAGAGACGTACCTCTAATCCTGTGCAAGGAAATGATAATCCTTGTAATCATCGGAGTGGTTATAGTAAAGGTTACACTAAGCACTACTCACTGTTGTTCCCATATGAACACAGGCAGAAGTATAGAGTGTTGTCGGTTCCCCCCCAGTCTTTTGGCAGAAAATCTCAAAAGATACAGAAAAAGATGCTGATAAAATGACATTGAGTAAATTATTACTGCAAATGTGGGTCCTGATTCATATTATACCACCAACAAACTACCATTAATATTAAAGATTTGTATCGTATCAAAGATTTACAACAAGAACAGGGGTAATACAGAAGCCAAGACAACGCCTTTTCCCCAAATGGAAACATTAACTTGAACCTGAAATGGACTTGAAAGGTTTTCTATTGTGTTCCTACTTTTCACAGAACGGGGTCCAGACCTTTGCTCTGCTATTAGAATCTTTTCCCTTTGCTGATAGCCTGGTCACAGAAACCCTGAAAGAACCTCTCTGCTGGTTAGGTTTGTAATTCACGTTTCTCCATTTGGCACTGACTACTCTCCTCACTCCTTTGCAGGTCAGTATCTCCACTGTGGGCTATGGAGACGTCTACCCAGAGACCATACTGGGTCGTCTCTTTGCTTTCATCTGCATTGCTTTTGGGATTATTCTCAACGGTCTGCCCATCTCCATCCTATTCAACAAGTTCTCCGACTATTACTCTAAACTCAAGTCCAATCAGTACACAGCTTCTCTGAAGAAACGAGGGAAGGTGAGATTTGCTAAGAGGACAGTGAAAAAGCTCAGCCACTGGTTTGGAAACAACCACTGTAATGCAGACTGATTTCTTGTGTTCTTCTTACAGAAATGCTTGACTGTAAAAAAAATGCAAAACATTGTATGTGTATGGTAACAAATAGATGTGAGGCAGGAAAGAAAAGAGGTGTGGCCATTTGTTGCACATCTGGTCATGCGTTATGGCATGTGAGGGTTCATGCTTGTATTTGCAATGGCACATGGAGAGAAATTAAATTTTCTATCAACAAAATGATTTTGTTACTGAATAGTCAGAATAAAATAATACTCTGATTGATTTAACTGATTTAAGAATAAATGTAAAAAATCTGAAATACAATGAGAAATATCCACAGGTTGTTTAAACTTAATAACACATCATATCTCTGCATTATCATACAGAGCATGTACACAAAACAACAAAACGGTTCATTTTTAATGTTATTGCTACAACTTTTAAACCCTGTAAGACTTAGTGTAAGTCTATCATTACCACTTCACATGTGCACACAAGCAGCCTCCACCTGCAAGTTATACACAAATACATTGCATCATGTCATTTGATACATGTTTATTAGAAAACATGTATCAAATGAAACAGTGTTTCCTGCCTCTAATTTATGATGACTCATGTTGAACCTAAAATACTTTTTACACTATAAACCTATCTACACCATTTTGATCCAATGAAATGACATATATGCACAAATATGACACATTATTACTAAATGTAACTCAGGACAAGTTGTGTGGCTTCTGTGACGTTGTGTTTTTATAAACACAACGTCACAACCAAGAGTTGTTACATATAAACACACACACATACATATATACTGTACTGTATATATGTATATAAATATATATGCGCGTGCACACACACACACACACACACAGAATTTGTTGTTAAAGGATATTTATGCTGACCATCAGTCCATGCCACAAACCCAATTTTTTATTTGAGAGAAAGTAACAAAAATAGCAGCAGCAAACTATTTTCCACAAATTGGTGTGCATGTCTTCATATCATATCTTCCCTTCCACTAGTCCTGTAAAAATAATCCAGAGCCAGATATCCATGGAGAAATTACATATCTTCCACCCTTTGCTGCATCGTGGGAAGTCATTCCTCATCTTCACTCTCCAATTCATCTTCAAATGTTTCCTTGATTCCTCCTGGTAACTGGCAATTCAGAATGGCTTTGCGAATCTGTTGTTTTTCCTCTGTAAGTGAAAAAAGAGCAGGAACAGTTGATGATGTTATATCGTCGTAATATTTGCTGTCTGCTGTGGAGCTAAAAGGCTGTAAAAATCACAAGTGAATAAAGTACCACAAATCACTGTAATAGCAGAGGTCAGTATAAATAATATTAGAATCAATTATATTAGACAGAAGTGAATTTAATCTCTTACCTTCATTTTTACATTTAGGGAGCATTTGATGGAGCTGTTGGGTGTTGTATCGGATAAGGAACTTCTGACATGTTCTAATTGTTCCTGAGAAAATAAGAGTCAAATCGTTGTTTTGGTTTGATAAAAAGGTATGTCAAAATACATGTAACTGTACTGCATTGTTCTTCTGTTCTTTTCTCAGAATGTTTTAAAATCCTGTGATTTGTTCATGTGTTATGTACACATACTACACAAATTAAATGTAACAGATTTATTCATTATGAAAAGTGTGCTGTTATTATTACCTCCAACATGCAAACAGTTCAGAAAACATGGAATTTTCTGCCCACGAGCTTCAACACTAGTTATAAAAGGCAAGGCAGACCAGAGGAGTCTGTAACACCGTTTGGGGAAACGTAGAAATACTGTTCCAGTATGAGCGTTAAGATATTTCACTAAAAAGAAAAACAAAGACAAACAGAGGATTTTGTAAGTGCTACAATATACTGAAAATAAAGTGCAATTAGTGATTAATTATCAGACTCAAAAACAGTATCACCAATGACTTAAAGGGCTGGAGCATTTTAAAACATACATCTGCTTTTGCAGATTATGAAATAATATACAAAACATATGATGAGAGTCTGTTTTTAAAATGTGTAAAGTCTTCAGCAGCTGGTATAACACAGCATGGGGTCAGTCTGTTGAATGTGTGGTTTTGACAGGATGTTAGGACACTTGAATAGCAGCATTATATTTATAAAAGAGAATTTTAAATCGGTGATTTTTCTTCATCTCTTGATTAAAGCAATTACCGTTAAATCCAATTAAGCATGAGGCTGCTCCATAGTCACCGTGTATGCGGGCCACCGCTGCTTTTACAGCCACCGCAACGGCTCTGTCATCCAGCAGCAATAGACGGCTCCGGTCCGACACGTTAATTTCGCACAGTAAATACCTGCCGTCATAAGAGGCGCCGTTAAACATGAACTGCGACGAAACAAAACGTGAGAACACGACACACCACGAGCACATTTTACCTTGACTTCACCCGCACCATCTTTTCCCCGGTCTTCTTCCGTTGGAACTTCCGTCAACAAAACAAACTTCTACCGGAGTGTCGCAGCAGCGCCACATGCTGGACATTAATAGCGTCGTTCGAAGCACTAGATACGACACACAAAACGTAAAACGTATTTTATATTGGTATATTTTTACCTAAAGAAGAAAAAATACCGATACGAATTATAGCCAGACTGATGAGATAGAAGACAAAACGTCTATAGAACGGTTAAATGTTTTAACCCATAATATTACAAGAAGTCATTAAAGTAATACAAAACCCACCAAGTTGAAGAGGAAACGGGAAGTCAAGGGCTTTAAAACCATTCTCACCCCGTCTGTAACTATGACAACCTCCATCGTTTTCAGCCAATCACGACCTCGCCTTTCCGTCTCGCGTACACGTTTTACGCCATCTTGAAATTACACCCGCAGTTTGTCAAGTCGCTCTCCGTTTGAAACGCACAATAACTCTTTTCATATTTACCTTCGTGTCCGGCATGAACGGTTCTCGAAACAAACCGACACAGACAGTCAGCAAGGGGCAGACGGACGCGGACGCCGGCTCGGAGACGACACACAGGGACCGTCGGAGCGGTGGAGGAATGCTGAAAAAGCTGAAGTCGAGGCGCAGTCAAACGGAGAAGTGGCCTGTGGTCACGGAGGATGAGCTCCGGGCTCTGGGAAGAGACATTTCCCCGGACCACGTCCTGGGTCTCCGAGCTGTCACTGAGGGTGAGTCGGTAACCTTCACTCGATCTTTACATAATCCCGTCAAAAGACATCCTGAAAGCGCATCATTCATTTACCCAAATGCTAACTGTGGCTAAGCGCCGAGTGCTCAGACCAGCTGACGCATCAATCCGTTAGCTGGGATGGATCTTGAGAGTAATATTACTCTCCGTCCGTAAATTAACGTCACACACACACACACACACACCATACACACACACAACCATATATATATATACAGTATATGGGTTGAGTTCGACAATTCTATGATTTGGAGTTCATCAAAGAAGAAGGATCTTCCCACAGACGTAGCCAGACATTGGACAAGTATAAATTTTTTAGACACTTGGGATCTGAAACAACAAGAAGATGTTAGGCTATAATGTGAAGCTTAATACCGGCTAAGAAATATAGGTGCTCATATACAGTACTCTGTGAGGAGTATACGGGTAGGAAGGGTATCCTGCTACACACATTTTTTTAAATCAATTGTTAATATAGAGACATTGATTAGTGCAACTTTAAGTAGTCCTAAGGGACATATTACACAACACTATGACTCAAACCCTAGAGTCAGTTAACAATCAGTCTGTCTACTGCAGTTGCAGCTGACACTTAATGGCCCCCATTGTGTTTGACTTCTTGTGTGCCAGACAGCGGTGTCAGTACATCCGCTTGTGTCCTGTAACATGTACCTCTGTGCTTCAACGTGTGCCGTTACTTGCCACAGTTTCTTTTATCCAGGGTTAAGTAAATCTCAGTTAATGTGACCAATTTTCATTGGACTTGCTGTTTTGCTGTGGGTTGGTTCCTTGATGTCATATATCTGGCTCACCTTTAATATGTTTGCATTTGTCTCAACCTTAACTCACTCCTCTTCGATTTTCCAGACTATCTCTGCAAACCTGAGGACAATATTTACAACATTGACTTTACACGTTTCAAAATCAGAGATCTGGAGACAGGGACAGTCCTGTTTGAAATTGCCAAGCCTCCTAATAGCGGTAAGTGATGTATCGTTGTACCTCTCCACTTACAGTATGTCAGATGAATCAGACACTGAGTAAACACTGAGATTTTATCATTCTTTTTTAATTGCTTAAGCATTCTTTCCACCTACGAAGGTTTCCACAAATATATATTTCTAGGTCAGCTCTGCACAGAAAAAACAACAAATACTGTAGGGCCTTCTGACATGGTGAGCGATGACTGGAATAATTATTTGAAAGTGACTTGATGAACACCCATCTGTATTAGGTCCTACTGAGTGTGAAGAGGAGAGTGTGGATGTAGACACCAGTGCAGGGCGTTTTGTCAGATACCAGTTTACACCAGCCTTCCTAAAACTGCGCACTGTTGGTGCAACGTAAGTAAATGGACCATAACTTTCTGAATGAAAACAGCTGAGACCATAATAATCAACACTTTGTCTTGTGAGTCTCTATGCAGCCTATTGCCAATTATGTTTTTTTGTTTCTGTCTTTTAACTGCAGCGTGGAGTTCACAGTGGGTGACCAGCCAATAAACAGCTTTCGCATGATTGAGAGGCATTACTTCCAGGGTCGGCTTCTCAAGAACTTTGACTTTGACTTTGGCTTTTGCATTCCTAACAGCCGCAACACATGCGAACATATTTATGAGTTTCCTCAACTTCCAGATGACCTCAGTGAGTAAATATATTCTGTTGGGTCAATACTTGTCCACGATGATTCCAATATTAAACCTTGTGTGTTGTTTCTTCACTCTTCCTAGTACGCCAAATGGTGGAGCACCCTTATGAGACCAGATCAGACAGTTTCTACTTTGTGGATAACAAACTCATCATGCACAACAAGGCAGACTATGCCTACAATGGAGGTCTGTAATACCTGAAGGGAAAATGTGCACAATACCTCCCAGGAGATTGAGTTCTTGGACTACAAACATCCAAAAGTTTCTTTTTGGTGGACAAGAGTATTCTCTCCTTTGTGAACATTCCTAAAAAAATGACCGCATCTGCCTTGTTATGAAATGATGGATCAGTACCTCACAGTGCTCAGTTTCTTGGACTCTGAGGAATGTTCTGTTAAATATTTCTGTTAAGTCTGACTTAAACCTTTTTGTTCCATCTCTTGATTTGTCATACAAGAATTAAGTTACTGCTTGAATACTTTTGCCTTAAGTTTCTCACTGTCTCTGCTGGATAGGGACACATTTGGGTCATGGAACTTTTATGGCAAAGCCTATAGAGTGTGCCAGTTTTTTCATTTACTTAAAATATGTAGATGTAATCAGGTTAAGTGTTTTGAACTACCTTTTACATAGGAACTTTGTGATTCCCATTTGGAAAAGGAGAATCTCGTAAGATATTTTACAGTATTGTTAGTTGTAGCATCGTGTAGCTCTAGTTGGCATTGTTTGAGGTTCTTCCTTAATACCTACTCTCACCTGTGATTTGTTTGGACAGTTTATGCCAGATATTTAAGCTCAGTGTCCATTTTATGACACATTGTTTGGCAGACTAACTCATTCTTAGATCATATATAAATTCAACAACTGCATAGACTTGTTTCAAGATTTCTGTCATTTTTTGTATTCTTCTTGAATCTCTTGCATTTTATAACAAACTCACATTTCTTATATTGTTTGCTGTCAACTTAAAATGTAATGTTGACAGTAGATAGCAGCAAACTCAAAGTTACTGGACTTGATACAAATTGCTTTAAATGCTATTTATGCCTAAAACTGTTTAGTTTTACTCCATGGTTTGGTTTTACCCAATCCTGTGTGTAATCACACAGTTATGTAATCCATATAGGACTGTTTTCCTGGTTTATTGGCACAACAGCACTATGAATCCCAGTGTGAATCCCTCTTTGGCTAACGGTGGTATACCTATTTATCTAGTCCTATTCTGCTCTGTTCTCAGGTTCTCAACCAATGAAACACAAATTAGCACACAACAAGGCAGTACATGTAGGAATGTAGCGTGGTAAATGGTTTACTTTTAATGAGGTACTAGGGTAGTTGCAGAACCTGATATGTCCCTTTTTTATATAGAAACCCTGTTTAAAGGACTACACAATTTTGGATTTGCACAATTTGTAGATAATGGGACACATTTACTTAATTTACTATTATATTTTTATTATACAACCTGTTCCAACCTGATACAATATACCTATTACAGTATGATAAAACGTAACACAAAATATCGTAAGTAAATCCTACCTTACTTAAGTTTATAATGATCATTTGCTTTGGACACTGGTAGAGAGATGTTGAGGTCAAAAAGTCATTGATCGCACTAACCAAAAATGGCCCCGGCTTGCAACATCAACAGCAGTCTGATTGTCCACTATGATTAGCTGGTTCACTTCCATTGATTTTCCCATTGTACAGAAATCAAAGAAAATCAGCAGCTACCTTAAAAGCCAGAAATAAGTCTACAGCCTTGTAAATGGTCAGAATTTCGAACAGTGGTCTATGTAATCTAAAAATAATAAGTTGGATCATGCAGAATCACTAGATGATTCTGAAATTATCTGAGCTTCCTGTTCCTGTACATTGCAATGCCACATCCATGTGCCTTGTATCTATGTGTCTGTTGTGTTTTTCTATGTTTGAGAACCATTTCTTTTAATGAGCTGTAAGGCAAAGACGTCAGGACGATGCTTCTTTCTCCCATCAGGCTGAAATGAATAGATCACTCATATACACATCATGTTTACGCCTGTAAAACCCAATATTTTGGCTTGAAAGCTCAGTAGCATTTATTCGTGTAGGCTAAGAATAGCACACTCTACAAATGTGATAACAGACACACACTTAGACAGTGGTTATCTTTGCTCTGTGATTTTTTCAGTTGGTCTCAGTGGATACATGCTTTACATCATTTAGACTGCTGGTTGTTTGCATTGGTGTTGTGTCAACTG
This sequence comes from Trinectes maculatus, assembly GCA_016785345.1. Taxonomy (NCBI): domain Eukaryota; kingdom Metazoa; phylum Chordata; class Actinopteri; order Pleuronectiformes; family Achiridae; genus Trinectes; species Trinectes maculatus. The sequence goes on from JAFBJQ010000848.1 coordinate 302,603, forward strand.
GGAACACAGTGCAATGTTTTGCAATACATTATCTGCCAGTGGTATGTTATCTTTAAACCTAGTGATTAAATGCCTTGAGAAGTGAGTACACTGTGTATCCGCATCGAAAAAGTACATGACTGAAACAAAAAAAACAAACAAACAAACATTTGGATCCAGTCTCTATCTTGTAGCACGGATTTGTCTTCTGGCATTGGCTGCTTGTAGAAATGACACATTGAGATGATATTTTTGATAAAATAGGTAACTGCAAATCATATTCACATTCAAGAGCCAGTGTTGTTTAGTAAGTAAATTTTCAGGGATTATGGAGGCTTTTCTTTCTTCTGTCAGGTATCACACGTAGTTTGTTAGCTGCATGGCAAAGTAGGACAACAAACAATGGTTGGATAAATATATATTTACAATAAATCAGCTGTGTTGATATCTCATCAAAATGTGGCAAGTTTTGCAGAATTTGCAAAAATGTTGCAAAAACTGAAAATTATTTCATGATGTTTTGTAATATAACATTCCGACACATTTTTATTTAATTGATGTCCATTGTTCTGTTTTAGAAATAGAAAATGTACTTTTTATACCTTTCATGAGATGGTGATATTTTTGCACGAGCTCTTGTTTTCCAAGGTCTTTGACTTCCTCTGTCATGACGACGAGGATATTCATAAACCTACCTTTGTTTATTTTGTTTAGCTTTATTTCAGATTTACCAGATTTGTTCAAGCGACGATTAATAAAAACATTTGTGAGAAATACTCTGTTCCTGTGTACGCCTTCCTCCGTAACGAATAAACCACATTACCCAGAATCCTCAGCTGAAAACAGACCAAACCGGCGGCACATGCTCCATCATGGCGGCCCCAGTTAAAAATATGGACCGAGTGTCAGAGGAGTCCAGCAGCAGTGACGATGAGGCGCTGAGACGGTGCCAAGAGGCGGTATGGGAGACACGAGCTGTGAAGGACAAAGGTAGATGTTTATCTCCGTGCGGTTAATTGTTTGTGGTGAGAAACGAAGTAACTGTGGCTATAGAATATAACCCTGATAAAGAAAAGTTCATCCTCAGCACTTACAGATCATAAACAGAGGCGATGTGCAGGAGCTTTGACTAAATTTACATGATTTGTAACAAATATTCATTTTGATTGTTGACTTAGACCCCATGTCTTCCTCTGACCTCCTGCAGTCTGAGGACTTCAACTGTAAACAAACTATAGCTTAGCATTACATGCTAGTCCATCAAAACAGTAGTATCGTGCATCATTAAATAAACTTTAATAATGTGTCTTTGTGTGTTTTTAGAAGAAGACACCAGCGTCAAAGATTCAAAGCGGTATGTCATTTCAGTATAAACTACTTGCACCGTCTGAATGGCTGAATCTCCACATCATCAGTAGCCTACATGATTAGCTTCTCAGCTACAGGCATATACTGAATGTATCTGTATGATATTTTCAGCTGCAGCTTGAAAATGACAACAAATAGTGAAAAAAGCCGAATGTCTTTTTTAAAAGGTCAAAAGGTCAAAGATCTTTATTTGCTATCTGTGCTAAACTAACAGTCCAGACACATTGGAATTCATGTGCAGGGCTCTCTCGTAGTCAACAGTTTCGATTATAAAAAGGTAATAAGATGTATAGAGTATAAAAAGCCCTATACAACCTTAGGAAATAAGGCACTGTGGTAAGAAAAATATCGCATTAGTTAGTGTCAGTGTTGTCTTGCTCTGCTGCAGTGTTGTTGTTGCTGACCATGAACATGATGGCAACGAGCTGCAGGTCAGCCAAGGCTTCCGCACCCACGTTGCTAAAAAGCTGGGACATCTTCTGGACAGGTGACTTGTTAGACATTTTGCATTTTTATTCTGTTTTTTGAGTAAATGTTACGCACATTTATACATCCCATTTAATATGTTTATATGTTATTATAAGTTACATTTCAGAAACGCAGATGGAAACATCATTCTGTGTGAAATCAGCATTAAATGATGAGGACAGTGATGAAGGTAACCATTTTTTTCTCTCTATAACACTTGCTGTTAATGTGGAACTTAAGGGAATCCATATCTTTTATTTCAGCATTATCCATGTGTTTTTTTTTTTGAAGGATTTCGTCTTTTTTCCACATCAGTCTCAGGACAGACATCGGAGGAGCCTTCGGCTCCTGTGAGGCGTCGGCCTGTTTGTAGCTCAAGGTTCTTTTTCCTCAAACATTTAAAAATGTTGATTTACTGTATATATATGCTTTTATACAGGGGTGTAATATATATCTCTCTGTTCATCATAGTGACAGCGACAGTGAGATGGAAACAAGGCTGAGGGAGGCTGCTGTGTCAATCAGCGATCTGTTGTCCTCTTCAACACTACCCTCTACCCTCTCATCTCCCTCAACAGAGACTCCCTGCTCGGAAAAAGTAAAGAAGAAGAAAAAGAAAAGGGTGGTAGAGGGAGAAGAGGACCATGTTAAAAAGAAAAAGAAGAGACAGACTCAAGAGGATGCACAGGTGGATTGTAAAAGTTCTATAAATTCTCAAAGCAATGGGAACTCACAGGAACAGGAACACACAGAAGTCAAACTAAAACGAAAGAAGAAGAAAAGAAAGAGAGAGGAGAACACAGTGGAAGATGCTTTGAACTGAATATCTTATGTCTTATCTTTTAAATATATAGGATGTTTGCCAATGTTCCACTCTGCCATGTTATTTTGTCACAGACTTGAAATGACGGTTCAGATAAGTCAGATATTAATTAAAACACTTTAATACCATTGTCCATGGACATTCTAGAAACAGCCTGTGAAGTGTGAAAAATACACTTTGAGACAATGAGTGATAAAAAACAATATTGATGACAAGAGGTTTACAAGTTTCAATTGAATTAACTATTTTCTGAACATTACAAAACTTTTGAATAAAATACATTTCGGTGTCGATTTTCAGCTGATTTTCATTTGTGTCAGATCTTCTCTAATCTTTGATGAATGGCATTTGAGTCAGAGAGTCTTTGAAACATCAACTCTGAATAGTCCCTATAGACCCTGACGGCTGGTTTCTCTGGAGGTTTAGACTAAAGTTAGCTGTCCACCACAGAAACATCTGCAAACAGAGTCAGAGACCCTCTACTGTGCAGTCGAGACCATTTGTGTTGGAATGTAGGAGCTGATGTCTGACGCTGAAGGCGAGAGGAGGTGAGACTGATGGCTTTCTGTTGTTTGAGAAGCTGGATACAGCTCCAAGCTCTCGGAAGATGCTGTTGACAAAACATTAGAAAAACAGCTTATGTGGAGAGTAAAGATTTTGGCAGTCGCTGTTGTGATTGTGTTTTCTTTGTACAATCGACAGAGTTACTGGTCAAACAATATTCTTATACAGTAAAACTGCTGCCTGAAAAACCTAAAAAAAAATCTAAAAACAACGTAGAACTTGTCATCTTGGACAGTACCGTAATCATGTGTAGATGAAAAATCCCTTTTAACAACCTAAAATGTAGCTTTCTTAAAGTACACCTTTACAGTTGCGTACCTGGCACAGGTGTGTGTGGCTGCAGGTGCAGAGAGTCTTCCTGTAATGTAGGGTCCGTCTGTTCCTCTGGATCTGCTGTTAGAATCTAAACAAAACCAATGATACCAAAACGTACATGAAGCTAATGCTCTAAAATCCCCCAAACACCAGCACATGAGATGAAGGTACCTGTCTGACAGCGGCGAGACTGGTCAGAGTGCCCAGGCTGCTGCTGTCAGTGATGACCATGGCCTGTGACAGCAAACCGGATGTATGGTATGGAGGTGAATCGGACTTGTTGTACACTGGAATGAGGAACAGATTAATTAATAATTACTCTGGGTGATATGTTAAACTCAAATAAAATCTGATTGTAATGCTTTTGCCTTACTGTGACATGGCAGGTGAGTCATGGTTGCCATGAAAGGACTGGCACCCATGTGACTCTGAAGCTGCTGTGTTATTGGCTGCTGTGAAGAGGCGTGAAGCTGCTGCTGAAACGAGATTGGCTGAAGCGTTGTGAACCCGCCCCCTACGTTGTTTATGACAGGTACAGTCTGAGGCTGTGTGGAGGCTAAACCTGTGAAACAGGCGGAGACACAGGCCCTCTGATGAGTATCTCTCTTTAGTCTCACATTTAAAAAAAAGGAAAGTGGTGTGCAGATGTTACCAATGAGAAGTGAGGACTCCCCCAGGCTCATGACGCTGGGCAGGGAGGCCATAATGAGTCCCTGAGAGGAAGCAGGCGAGGAAGACAGGCTGTGTAGAGAGGTCAGAGTGCTTACTGGGGGCAGTGGTCCACCACTGGAGACCTAAGACCAGAGGTCAACATGATTGTTATCACAGCATGTAGATATATTTATAGCGATATATACCATAAACTAGTGAAGAGCCATTATAGCACATGCTCTCACCAGCTTGGAGTTCTGGGTCTCGAGGAGTGTGTGGCTGGGCTCCAGTTGGACAGGGCTGACCACAAGACGTCCCACTCTCTCCACGCCGCTACCTCTTACTGTGTCGCACAGGATTTGCTGGCTGTATTTCACACCTGCAAAACAACACAAGTCAGTCCCCAAGTAGACAACATCTGCATCTTCTCTAAGTGTAGCAAGTCCCACTTTGTGCTGAGTAAGTGACCGCTCATGTCAGTTTTTAACCTTTGACCCTTTTCCTGCTTGCCTGAAAGGATTCAGGGTATTACCATGCTCTGGACTTGGTGGAAGGTTGAGGTTAGAAGATTGGTTGGTGAAAGGCGTGTCCAATGCCAGTTTGTGGCGGAAGGCCTCCTCTTTTCGCCGGTTGGCAAACCAGTTGTACACCCGAACTTCTGTGACTAGGTTGGAGCCCAATCCGGCCAGCTGAGAGGGGGACACTCCCCTCTGGAGACACTCTGCCCTGAGAGAGGAATATACCGTAGTGATGGATGATGTGACAGCAAACCTCCCAAGGACCTGGATTCCCAATGTTGCAATGTTTTTACACATAACAGTGGTGTAAATGGTGCAGTTTGTACTATAGAAGTATAAGAATAGTCACTACTGTCAGTCTATGTTTTTATGGCTCAGCCATCTTTGTGTCATATTATACTTAAACGATAATTCTGATATTAGTTGGAAGAAAAGGTGGCAGATGTTATTCACTAGTTAAAAAGTGTGCGTGCGTGAGTGTGAGTGGGGAAATCAGTGAAAAGTATAGCGTTGGGCTGCTTTTGTGGTTGGGAGCCCATGTCGTAGTGTGTTCACGGTGCTTTTAGTTAGATATTAGCAGCATTTTTAAAATTAATATGAGAGTTGCGGGGTTGTTTGTTTATGTTCTCAGCAGTGTGTGGAATGGCCCCACACCATTTCCACACAGTCCCAATTATAATGATTACTTAGAGTTTCTCTTCTTCATTTCTCTTTTCCTAAGATAACTGTCATGTCTTGTGTCTGTTTTGGTATTATTTCCTGTTTTATTTTGAAACCCTCCCCTCCTCATGTTAGGTTGCTTCCCACTTCCCTTCAGGTGTTTCCCATTGTCCTGATTGTCATCACCACCTTGATTGTTTCCACCTGTTTCCCTTCCTTCAGTTTGTTAAATAGTCTGTGTTTCCCTTTGTCTTGTGCCAGTGTGTCTTTGTCTGTTGACCGATATCACGAGCATTTTGATTCCAAGCCATAGTCTTTGTCATCGCAATTTGTAAGTCGATATTTCTCTTTAAGAGTATTTTTTGTTTTGTAATTTTGATAGTTTTTGTTACCTTATCATAGCCATTGTTTTGTACTTTGTCAGATTGTTTTTCCTCCCTTATGGAGTGTTTTCAGTCAGAGTGATTTTGGTTGTACTTTGTATCTTTTTTTTTTTAACAATCTTTATTTAGTTTTCAATGTAGACAAAATGGTACAGGACAATCAACTTCCTTGTAAGGAGTGTAAAACAAACAAACAGAAAAAACAACAAAAACAAAAACAAAAACAAGAAAGCATATCAACAAAAACAAACAAACAAGCAAGAGGAACAAAGCCTGTGTGAAATTCTGTTAGTAAGTCTTACAGCCATCTGATTAATTGTGTCTTCCCCCATATGTCAACCATTTCCCCCAACTTCTAACAAAAACGTCTTCCTTCAAATTCAACTTATATGTGAGATGTTCCATCTCCAGTATATCATCTATAATTGAGATCCACTGTTTATGACTTGGAGTATCAGACTTGAGCCAGTTCTTAGTAATGGTCTTCTTCCCAGCCACCAGAAGAATCCTGGCTAAAAATTGGTCACCTACATGCACGGTGCCCTCCAAATGACCGAGGTACAACACCAGACAAGATTTAGGAATCACATAACCTAAAACCTCACAGAGAACTGAGTGAACATTCCCCCAGAAGGGTTGGATTTTTGAGCAATTCCAAAAAATGTGTGTGTGGTCTGAATCCATGTGGTTGCACAATCTCCAACATGGCTGTTGAGCATTTATCTGTTTACTTTTGATTTTAGGTGTAATAAAGTACCGAATTAGATTTTTCCAACTGAATTCCCTCCATTTCAGAGATTTTGTTGTAATTTGGTGTGTTTTCCACATATCATACCATATCCCCTCTGGAATCTCCTCACCCAGCTCTCTTTCCCACCTGGTCTTGACATATAATGTCGAATCTTTTCTAGAATTCATCAAACAGCCATATA
>JAFBJQ010000852.1:0-63075 GCA_016785345.1 Trinectes maculatus
ATTGGCAGAAAATAGCGTGAAATCATCCCCCAGGGTGATATTCTCTCCATCAGACGCCAGAAAACCTCATTTCGGCATGTGTCAAAAATCGGACCGAGACGTAAGGGGTTAGTATGTTGAAAATGTCCAAAAATGGACATTGTTTAAAAGTGGAAAAAACGCGCTGGATTGGCAGAAAATAGCGTGAAATCAAAGTGGAAAAAACGCGCTAGATTGGCAGAAAATAGCGTGAAATCATCCCCCAGGGTGATATTCTCTCCATTAGACGCCAGAAAACCTCATTTTCTCATTGGTCGAAAATAAAAAAAACGTAAGGGGTTACTATGTCAAACATGTCCAAAAACGGTGAAAATTGAAAAGTGGAAATAACGCGCCAGAATGGCAAGAAATAGCGCTAAATCACCCCTCAGAATGATATTTTGTTGATTTGTGGCCAGAAAACCTTGTTTTCTCAGAAGTCGAAAATTTTAAAAAAACGTAAGGGGTTAGTATGTCGAAAATGCCCCAAAACGGCCAAAAACGAAAAGTGGAAATAACGTACCAGGATGGCAGGAAATAGCATGAAATCACCCCCCAGAATGATATTTTGTTGATTAGTGGCCAGAAAACCTCATTGTCTCATTGGTCGAACATCGAAAAAAAACGTAAGGGGTTAGTATGTTGAAAATGTCTAAAAACGGCGAAAAACGAAAAGTGGAAATAACGCGTCAGAATGGCAGGAAATAGCGTGAAATCACACCCCAGAATGATATTTTGTTGATTAGTGGCCAGAAAACCTCATTTTCTCATAGGTCGAACATCGAAAAAAAAACCGTAAGGGGTTAGTATGTCGAAAATGTCTAAAAACAGCGAAAAACGAAAAGTGGAAATAACGCGCCAGAATGGCAGGAAATAGCGCTAAATCACCCCCCAGAATGATATTTTGTTGATTAGTGGCCAGAAAACCTCATTTTCTCATTGGTCGAAAATAATAAAAAACGTAAGGGGTTACTATGTCAAAAATGTCCAAAAACTGCGAAAATAGAAAAGTGGAAATAAAGCACCAAAATGGCAGGAAATAGCGCTAAATCACCCCTCAGACTGATATTTTGTTGATTAGTGGCCAGAAAACCTAATTTTCTCGTAGGTCGAAAATAAAAAAAAATGTAAGGGGTTAGTATGTCGAAAATGTCCAAAAACGGCGAAAAAGTGGAAATAACACACCAGAATGGCAGGAAATAGCGCTAAATCACCCCCCAGAATAATCCCCCCCCCCTCCCCAGAATATTTTGTTGATTAGAGGCCAGAAAACCTCATTTTCTCATGTGTTTGTCAAAAATTGCAATCCTAAAATTTGATAAGAGTGCGTTCAAATGCCAAAGTTTTGTCCAATGACACCAACATCTTCTGTCTGTTTTATCTGTTGAATATTTGAAAACACTCTCATTTATTAAGGCATAAAACTGATCCAGTTTGACAGAGTTGAAATATTCCTTCAGGACAGCCAGACTCGAGACCCATCAGCTCCAATTACAATTCCTGTGCGTCTTGATCCAGTGACAGCGGACATGACAACAAAGTGACTCAACGACAGAACGGTCCGAGCAGAACATCCAGTAATCGACTGTATTGCTTCGTTTCTAATTTGCTGAGACAACAAAGTCAATTTTACCTTGAAGGTTTTAATGTTTGTATGAGTTTCATGTACAAAATTGATACTTAAACGTTCCTGAGGTATATCTGGCAGGGTTTCGTACATCCAAATATAAGAAGCTTCCCTCTCTAGAACCATGGCTGAGAAATTAGCTTAACTTTGAGCAAACTGGGGACTAAGTCCTCATATTTATGCATGTAAGTGAATATTTATCTCGGCAATTTCCCAGCATGGAGCAAAACAGCAAAGAAAGGGCGTCGCTGTTTTCTTGCTCTCACACAGAACTAAATAAAAATAAATCATCTGCTGGTCGTCCGTCCTGGGGTGGCAGAGAAACGGGGCCCCTGCTGCTGCATCGGCTGGACGACTCCTCACTGGTCTTTTGAAAAGAGAAAAGGAGGGAAAAGAAGATCAAAGGGCATCGTAGCAACATGTTTTATTCCCTGTCTCTCTCAGTAGCGCTCACAGTTCGCCCGCCTTCAGCAAGAGAAATGTCAGACCTGAGGTTTGTGTACTCTATAGTTCCACCAAAATTAGACTGGTCCCAGACCTGGGCAATATAAATAATTCTCTTGAGAGATATGTGTGTGAGTGGGAGTGCAACAGCTTGCTCTTTGAGCGCCTGGGGAATGCGAGGAGTGGAAAAGTAGGTCAAAGTACCAAGAATTAATGTAATAGAGAGAGAGAGAGAGAAATTTGGGGAAAAAAAGGAAAATAACTCAGAATTGATCCGTCATTGATGCATCGATATCCAAGCAAAATGAGACGGAGTTGTAAAACGGATGAGAGTGGAAGTGAAATAAATGTGAAATTTAATCATGGAGTGAAGCATCAGCTTCCAGAGGCTGACGATCTGCTCGACTCAGAAAGGTCAAAAACAACCCGCTGGTCTGACCATTCCAGCTCCCACAAAATTCACTGTCAGTCAGCCACTAGCCTGGTTTGACACGACTTCATACAAATGTATCTGCAAATGTACCCGCATGACACACCGCGGCTATGCAGAAAGGAAGAGGGCTATGCGTGGCTCTGTTTACAAAAGCTGCTTACTTGCTAAACTAACAGAAAAATTTCAAGTCCAGCAGCAAACTTCATTCCTTTATTCATTAGAAACCATCTCCAGCTGTGAAAAGCACCAGCAAAGCTCACACTTTTTTCTTTTTTTTTTTGCTTTCACTGACTCACGACTGGTGGCTGAGAAATCGTGTAGGCACCTTTGAACATGGCATTATACGATTTCAGATACGCCAAATTAATATGGAATAATATAATGGAGCTTGAGCATGAAACCTCCTAATACAAGAAACGAAGCGCAACCTTATTACACCACCCTGTGACTTTACTTTGAAAAGTCGGGTAAAATAGAATAAGTGAGGAGGAAGCACCGTTTTCATTCCGGTTGGGTCATTTTTTTCCCCCATGTGACCACTTAGAGTCTTGGTAAAAAATGATGAATTAAAGTAATTAGAAAATGATACACCGAAGCCCTCTACAGTGGTGATTGGCAAAAACATGTCAGGGCGACATCGGCATTAATGAGCCATAATCGACATAGGCCTAATTAGCAACACTTTGTACTTTTATGTTGGTTTATCATCATTAGCCAAGCCAGGCTTGATCGAGCACTGGATATGTGGGTGGCATAAATGTTTGTTTATCGTGTCGACATGGAAAAATAGTTACATGCTACAACCGGCTCAGCGGAGGGAGGTGTTTTCTGGAGATCTACATGTGCCATCATGAGGCACTTCAGGGCTAATTAGATCTCAAAAGACTCTGGAAGCTGTGCAAGAAAACATGCAGGTATAAACAAACAGCACGGATTTCTGTTTTTTAAAAAAATCAATTATACATTCAAATTCTGATGACTAATAAATCATCTATCAATGAGACTGTTACGACCCATCAGCAAAGGCCGAGCATCACCTCTGTGCATTTCAGCTGCATGGTTATATTTAGCATGGAAAAAAGTTTGAGTCCACTGTGGAAGATCTCCTCTCCGACAGTCCTCCCTCTGCTGATTTCACTGTTTGTCTGACATAATTAATGAAAATCTTCATCCATCACATCCTCTGACATCCACTCATTTGCATATTTTTACATGAAGCAACTGAGCAAACAGTCGACTCCCCCTGCTTAATAATTCACCGGCTGTTTTGCCTTTTTTCTTCTGTCGTTTCAAGGTGCGAGCACGCCGGGTTTCTTCTCCTAATAAAACCCAATGGCACAATGAGACGATGGAATTATCCTGGTTGTATTTAATTGAGTCTGACCAGGTCTCTGCTCAGTGTCGGTCTAATCTTCCCGCAGCACTGTAGTCTCTCTCCCAGGGAGACAGGGGAGGCCGATAAACTTTGAAGCCTGCGCTGAGAACCTGCTCGCTGCACCTTCTGCATTATTCATGATGCCGGGACTAGAGCATCTTCAAATGGCCTGTCATTTCCTTTTACCCTCCATCACAATGGCCATATGCGGCACACAGTGGAGGAAGGAAGGTAGGGGAGGGAAGCAATCTGCACTTAAGCCCAGCCAAACAGGAACACATACATACTAACGGATACATCCGCGGCTAATGCCGCACAAGGGGATCCTGTGTGTACGAGTGGGAAACCTTGAGAATTCAAAAAATCTGTTGTGGCATTTTTCAATCTTGTGCCATTCAAAACTAACCTCCTCCTACTGCTTCCACCCCACGCAGCTACTGCTGCTAAAGCAAACACAACAACCATATCCCCGTGCTCCTGCCAAAACTGCTCGCATCAGTCTGCATCAGCGGAGGAAAAGTTATGAAGAGGACAAACAAAGGGAGCAATCAAAAGTTTCCGGGTCTTTTTGCGACATTTTCGGTGGGAGACTTTAATTGTTCTCCGAGGAAACAAAAGATGCAACTTTTCTCCTCCGCTGCGAAACAAAGTGCGGGGGCGTAGCTGTTGTGCGAGTGTAAGCGGCACGATCTTCAGTTCCTGGGTTTGTCTCCCAGATCCATGACTCGTTGTCAGCCTCGCGAGTCCTTCCAGTCACTCTTCCACATGTTATTTGTATTTACAGAGTTTGTTTGTGTTTGTGTGACAAAACCGCACACGGCACGTCCCTCGGAGGTAATTGCGACTGCCGTCATTTGGCCTCCCTAATGTCTGCCATTCAGCATTAACATATCATTAGCTCTTTCTGGGACCATTCAGTCAGAAAATGAGAGGCCTCCATAGAGCCCGGCTCCGTCAGTATGGCTGACACCTTCTCTTTGTTGCTTCTCGGGGGAGAGAGGCGGAATGAAGACGGGCGTGGGAGGAAGCGCGCTGCTTCAGGTGCGTCTTGATTATATTAATTTGTAAAACTTTGTGTTTGTGTATATAATTCAATATCATTCGCCAAGAATGTAATTGACATTGCTCTGCCCGACCTTCACCTTGCAGTGGAGAGATGCTGCTGACAGACTGTGGAACGTGATATAATTATATATATATATATATATATATATATATATGTTTCCCGAGGGCTGACGTGGATTCTCCAAAATTAGCATCAACAGGAAAGCGACTCATTAAATGCTACTGTAAAAACCCTGCCCTTGTTGAATGTTGGAGATGAACTGCGCTGCCTTGATACCTAATGACAAAACATCTGGTAGATTGTTCCCAGACTGTGATGAAATTCCCATGCTCCGACATTACGTCTTTGTAAATAGCCTGTTTTGACACCTACATTAAGACAGGCTAGTTTTTGTTGCCGTCTCACAAACTAAATAGGTGACAGCAACGAAGGAGAGCTATTTTTCTTCAGGATAATTAGAGGTTCCAATTAAATCCAGATAGAAATAAAAATTTGCACCCAAACAATTAGCTGTCTCGTCTTGTCTGTATTGGCTTGGCTTGTTATTGCAAAGAAAATGAAAACAAATCCAAAGTCTTTGTGGTTTAGACAATAAGCATTTCATGTTATTTTCGCCTGCTCAAACTAATTTCGAGAAGGAGCAGCATTAGACGTCAAATGAAAAAAGTCGTCGTGGGTTTTCCCTTCACTCAGGACATACTGTACACATTTCCACTGACATATATCTTAGCACAAATAAAATCTTAATACTTCATTTGATTGCTATCAAAACATCTAATTTCATGTACTAAAAGACATGAAACATTAAAAGTAAAAACAATTTTTTTTTTTTCTGATTTTCTGTAGTGGCCTTGTGAAAGATTTTCATTAATGAAACTCCATAATCGTGTTTCCTTGCAACTGTCATTAAATGATTTAGAGTCATATAAGGATTAAAATAAATTATAGCTGGGGCCAGAAAATATTATAGTACAATTAAAGAAGGCCTGTTCATTGATTTGCAACATTACCCACAATGGATTATGCAGGCATTAATTGCCTATCAGGCAAGTTGCCTATCAGGTTTTTTTTTTCAGTTATAATATATCGTTCTATAATTGTGACCTTATAGACATAAATGCCATTGTAATCACTGTTACTAATTAGTGGCAGGAGTATTGTAATTGCATGGCATCAGTACATTCACAGAGCGGAGAGCGAACCCATTGAGCAAAAGTCAGGTCTATTTATATCAGTCAGATTAAATAAGCAGTTAAATAAAGTCACCAGGCCAGGGGACGCGTCTAAGCTCCTGGGGCGAGGTTGGAGCACGCGCAAGACAGCGAGTAAATATTTCCCGTGGACGGCCATTAAAAAGTCACTGTACAGTGGTAAAGGCTGTCTGATGCCTGCTGGTCTGTGTTTCCCATTCATCAGACAGAGGGAAGCTGATCCAATTCCTCGCATCCTGCAGGACACAGATCTGCATTTCCTCTGCACTTTGATGAAACTGCAGCCAAGCTGTCCGCCTCCATTAAGAGCCCCTCTGATTTTACACCCAGGCCCTGACAACGCAGCCTGTGTGTGTGTGTGTGTGTGTGTGTGAGAGAGAGAGAGTGAGTGTCTGTGGACGCATATAATAAATATGTTTGAGCACATGTGTCTGTGATGTATGTCTGGGGATGTGTATGTTTATGCTGCTTTACGGGCTGGGAGCTGTCTGGGTTTATTTTTAGAAAATATGTGAAGCCGTAAATCTGTTTATGATGATGGGAGTCACCAGAAAATAACGGGAAAGGCTCCACGTAGAGCTACAGTAACTACAGTTCATACCGCAGAGGTGAAACCCGTCTTAAAGCAGCTGAAATGACGTTCATCAGACAAAAACCAGTACACGTTCTCATTAATAGGAGGAAAAAAGAGAGAAGGCTTTGGAGGAGGCTGATGAGCACGACCACTGAGATGATGAAGGTGAGTTTTTTACGGGCGAGACACAACACAATACCAAACAGACCAACCACAGCTGTTGCCGATGCCATCGTGTGTCATTACATTTCTATGGCTACAGTGCAGGTTACACGCCGGCGACCAGGTACAAATCAGCCTTTAAGGATCTGCTAAACGCCACACAGGCTCATCACAGCCCTGCACCACAGTGATCCACACAGCTTGAAGGTCAATCAGAGGGACCCAAATAATCAGGGCATATTTTTTGTTCCGCCTCCATGATGACCTGTATACAAGGGACGGTTAAGTGCAATAAATTGGCCAATGAGCTCAAACGCACGTGTAAAGTGGCTTAAATCGCGTGCCCTTTCAGGCGGGGGGTCGGGGGGGTGGGACAAAACTCCTCAATGTCAGCACTCCCTCCCACATGTTGAGTGCTTAGTTTGCCATGCAGTACAAGGTCTCCAGCGCTGTTTAGTATTCACCCACTTGAGTTTCCTAAAGGTTACCAAACCTAATTAGACATTTATGCAGGATCTTCAAAAGGTCCCTCCGTTATTAATGATGTGCTACTTCTGAAGACTGCATCGATGGCTTTTTTTCTGACTCCAAGAGCACACTCCCAACAATATGCGCATACACAATGGAGACATGCAGACATCCAAAATGCAAGACCTGTGGCTGGCTGGTAGTGATTACTAAAATTGCTTGTACAGAGACAGTTTTTTTTTGTTTTTTTCCTGTGTTCTGAATTAATACAGGGTCAAATCCACCAAGGAAATAAGTGTCTTCCCACTGCATCATGAACATAACAGTTTAAAATTAGCATTATTTCCTCATTTCATTCAGACTGTAGTGTTTTCAATGCAAAGCCCTGACCCACTCTCCCTCGTGGTCCCTGCTCAACTCAAACTTCAGTTTCTTTTGTTTTCATCACAGAGCCACATATTAGTTTTCACATTAACCCATTAACTCATGACATTCATTTTGTTTTTCCTAATTGTGACTTACCAAATCCAACTTTCCGACTGGCCCATCAAATCCCATAAGAAGAACCTAAGAAGAACCTCTCTGAAAAAAAAAAAAAAAACTTCCTCAAAGTCAAGCGACTTCTTTGCCCTTTAACACAATTATGCAGCCATGTTTACACCGAGTCTCAGCCATGCCCTGGGTAAATGTAATTGACAAGACACTACAAATAAAATTCAATTTAGCCCTGACCCACTCTCCCTCATGGTCCCTGCTCAACTCAAACTTCAGTTTCTTTTGTTTTCATCACAGAGCCACATATTAGTTTTCAAATTAACCCATTAACTCATGACATTCATTTTGTTTTTCCTAATTGTGACTTACCAAATCCAACTTTCCGACTGGCCCATCATTTCCTCAGGAGAAGACCTAAGAAGAACCTCTCTGAAAAAAAAAAAAAAAACTTCCTCAAAGTCAAGCGACTTCTTTGCCCTTTAACACAATTATGCAGCCATGTTTACACCGAGTCTCAGCCATGCCCTGGGTAAATGTAATTGACAAGACACTACAAATAAAATTCAATTTCCATTTATTATTTACATTTGGACTTTAATCAATTATGAATGACAGCTAATTAGTGGTGTGCAGGGGCCATCGCTCTCCGCCAGTGTCAGAGTCGACTAAATGTACTGTATGTCACGGAGTGTGGACATTGACAAAAAACCTCTCACAGCTTTACAGATTCGGGTGTCTTTTTTCTGAGGAGACTTCACTAATCATTTGTGAAAGTGTGCGCCATGTGTGCGTGCACGCTGGCGCCGGCGCCCGGGAGTGTGTGTGGACGCGGGCATGGGCGTGCACGTGTTTGATAATAATAAGGCAAGTGAAAATGAAGAGGAGCTAAACTGTGTAAGTCATTTCTCATTTCCTCGCTCCAGTGCCTGTCAGAAGAAAAGCCCTGCATTCTGAATGATGGCTTCGACAACAAAAAGTGAATAACAAACCCCGTGGATGCGTGGAAAAGAAAGAAAGAAAGAAAGAAAGAAAGAAAGAAAGAAAGAAAGAAAGAAAGAAAGAAAGAAAGAAAGAAAGAAATACTAATTATATCTTTCTTTCTTTACTTATATAAAGCAATTATCACCAATTATTTTGGCCACGCAAACAGACACACAACATTCTACAAACGGTGAAAACATTAACGTGACTGAATAACGCAAAATAAATATTCCTACAAAATAATGACAATAACATCGTGGAAAAAGAAAGTACCTTTAGCCTTGGCACTGGTACAGTTTTGGAAGGACCTTTCAAGGGGCTGATTTAATGTGAGATCATCAATCCAGGTCCAGCAAAGAGCCTTGACAGCAAGTGAAAGTAATCTCTTCTTTATTAATGGGACTTTTCACTTTGGACCCGAGGCCTTTGGTATTCCATAATAGTAGTTTCATGCCGCAGACCTGAGGAAAGAACAATATGAAATCAGATCAAGTGAATGTGTGATGAATGGTAAGTATTTCTTTCTAAATGCAGCTGTGCGTGGTTTGAGAAAGGGACGAAGAAGAAGAAGGAAATGAGACAAGAGCAGCGTAGCTAATGAAAAAGTCATCACAGCAAAAAGATGCACCGTGTACTGTGTGGTTTCTTCAGTTCAAAAAAACAACAAAAAGTTAGTTTCACTTATTCGAAAATAATTAATTAAAAAAGAAATTAACCAAATTGCAAAAAAGGTAAAAGACAAACCTTAAAATTATTGTTGTTGTTTTTTTAAATAAACTGATAAAGCCACAGTTCAGCTATGGATGCAGCCTGTAGGCGACTACAAGCTCAGCAACATAATCAGGTTATTGGACAAAGTCCTACAACGCTGGAACTATAGATTGACCCTTTTCTACCCACTAACACACTCAGTATTAATGTCAAAATATTATCCGAGTTATACACCCACTGCCACTGCAAGTATTATATAACAAAATATAAATATACTGTATATAAAACAATAAATAAATAAATAAATCAGTCAAAATCTTAGCTTCGTTAAGGTTATAGTTTTGGTTCACTCGTACCACTTAGAGTAGGAACATGCATATCGATGGTGGTCTGCTAGAAAGACCCTGGTCCCTGGTCCAGATCACTCTTCTGTGTGGAGGTTGCAGGTTTTTTCCTGTGGGTACAGACAGATCAGGGTTAAGAGGAGACTCCAGACTGATCACGGGTGTGAATGTGAAAGTGAACGGATGTTTAGTCTGTGTATTCTGATGCTGCGATTGAATTCTTACCCTTCATTAGCTGCGATTTCGCTCCAGCTCCACCTTGACCCTCAAAGAACAAGCCGCGTAGATGATGGACGGACACACGTTGGAGGCAAAACCACGACAACGCATTTGAACACAGCGGAGCATTTGAAGCGGAAGCATCAGAAAGTCATCAGGTTCGGAGAATCCATCCATCCATCCATCCATCCATCCATCCATGTGGGGGTTCATCCACACATGAAACCCTTCATTTCAAATAAGATGCTATTTGAGAATATCTAAAATACTTTGAATTACTGAAAAACCCAGTCAGCAATCGTGAGAGCCAATTTTTTTTTATAAAATGGCAGCTGATCAAAATCAGCAACTGCCTGCGCTGCAAGAAGAGCTCCTTTTTTTCTATTTTTTGATTAGAATGCAAGGATAAAAAAAGTTCATCCAACGACTGAAACACAAGCAGGAAAGTGGAGAGATGCAGTCAGTGGAAAAACCCATTCTGTCAGTGATAATGAAGCTGTGATGAGGCTGAGTGTTTAACAGGAGGATGACCTCTCCACTATTCAACACACCACTCCAATACCAGCGCCTCGTCTAACTCGCAGGCGAGTTTACACGAGCCTCTTGGAATTTCAATTTGATTTGTCAAAGGAAACGGCAGGGGCGCGTTTTTATGTTGGTTTTATGTTGCAGTCGTAACGATGATTGGTGATTAGCAACAGGCTCACTAACTCTACAATTGCACGGCAGTCTGCTCGGCTTTCCTCTAATTCAACTCAGTAATGTGGTTAGAGGAGTCTCCCTCACTGGTTTTAACCTACATCATCAGTTCTGTATCATAAAGCTGAAAATATTAAAAAGTAGATGGCGCTGCGACGCGTTCAGCGAAGGTCGGTCCCCACTCCTGCCATGGTCGACTGTTTGTCACGATCCTTAATTAGTTTTCTACCCTAAACCCTTATTAGTTTTCCTAGACTCCAGATGAAAGTCCACAACAGCGGCTTTTCATTTCCACCTGGTGACTCTGCAGCTCAAACGACAACTGGCCTTGAATCATTTCATCATTTTTGAGTTTCAGCAGCAAACATCTCTGCGAGAGGGGAGTTGCATCAGACTACAGCTGCAGGTAAACAGCTGGGATGCAGTGACCAGGCTGAGTTGCTGTGGACGGGGATAACCTCCGATCCGGGTTAGCATCATTTAAAAACACTCTCTGTTTTTGACAAGTCACATGTTTGTCACAGTTAGACACGCAAATGCAACATTGTGCATTTGCATGTGAGGTGAAGAGGTGAGATTCAAACACAGTGGGTCACTTCAGAACCCGTGTGCAGATGCATTCTCATGCCAAGAGTGGACTGAGGCACAACGAGTTGTCCAATCCAGACACACACACACACACACACACACACACACACACGCACACACACACAGGCCTGGAGTTCTGGCACAGTGCACATGTCAAAGCAGCCACAAATTGGTCCTTGGAGCAACACGCAGTTCCAAAATGCTTTTGCACTGAAATATTAATGTTTTCAAAGTGTGACAATCATCGAGCATCTCGCCGCCGAAGCTCATTAATGGACCCAAATATCAGGAAATAAATTCTGTAAATCCTAAAACACTGGTTTGCACAGTCACTCAACGCGTCTGCTGTCAGGTTTGAGTGCGGCACACGTGCTGTGGCGCTAACAGCCCGGTAACGGCCCTCAGTCGGTTGGTGGGGTGTGATGTTTTTATTTCAGTGTTATATAATTATGATGATTGTATATGTATGGAATCATATAGGCACAATATCAGTCAGTCAGTCAGTTACAGCCTCACTTTAATACCGCTGTCATTACCACATTCGTCATATGAGCTGTGACATGGAGCATAAGTAACCTGGTTATTCACGTCAGTGTGGTTCAATGGTGGAGATACAGTAAGTGTTACAATGTACTGATGAAATACTCATATACAGCACATTATATTAATAATTGCACTTGAATTTGCATACCACACATATATGTAGATGTACACATCTCTATTGTGATGCGCACATCCACATACATAATTATCGATACAGTACCAAATTACACACACATGATGCAACGTCTCATTGGCCAGACTTTCAGACATCCACACTGAAAACCATTCCTCACATTCTTTAAAATGGCTGTCTCCATCCAACCAGCCCGCCGTCTGCCAAAAACGAGGGCCTCGCTCTCACGGAGCCTCCAGTGAGCAGCGGCGATGCTCAGCGCCGGGTTTGGCAGCGGCGCCGAAAAGAGGAGCTGAATCTCTGACCTGCGCGGGAGAGCGGAGGACGGAGACAGCTGACGAGGGATGAAGTCCCACACGTTTGGCGTGATGGCTACAATTACACAAAGAAAAAAGGGGCCGTTAGGTTAAATTAGCCGTGACATTCGCCGCGGATAATGACAGGAATTCAGAAGGTTAAATGACACCAGAAGCTGAATGACTTTTGACATTTACGATTGTATTGAAAAGGGGGAATTATAACAGGGCAGATCCAACAGCCTCCATGTTGGACTGTGAAGAGCGGTTTGAAAGGACTAAAGGCGCATTCCGCGAGCACGTGTGCCTTTGGAGGCAACTGTGAGACAGTGATTTAGTGTAAAAAGCAGTGGCTGGATGGTGTTTACATCAGTGAGCTGAAGTGCTACCTGGAAATTGTCCTGCTGAGACGTGCACTCACTCCATCTGGTCGCCATGGCAGGAGAGAGAAAGCTGAAAGGACTGGAGCAATTAGACGTTTCTGTTGCTCTGAGGCGGTCGAGCTACTTTCCAAATAGGTCTGTGTATGAAAAGTCTCCAGCGTTTCTCCTCAGTGAGAACCACATTCTCTCGCTGGTCCAAACTCTGACCTTCACCGACAGCAAACAGCCCAATTAGAGGAGGAGAAGGTGAAAGGGGCCGGACCTGATCACCATGCAATTACCTCGAGTCACCCTGCGGACAGAACGCCCACGCCGCTATCTGTGTGCCAGTAATACACCAAATGACCACGAGGAAGAAGAAGAAGAAGGAGGAGGAGGAGGAGGAGGAGGAGGAGACCCCGGTGCTGTGCAGTATATTATGAGCTTTCCAAAGAGTTTCACTTTTTCTTTTTCTTTTTTAATACATTTCAAATCAACCCTCAGTTCACTTCTTCTCCTCTCTCAACCTTACTTTGCTGCTACTCACCCACGTCCTCTCGCCACCGCTGATTGGCTGACCCGAGCGTGATGGACTCTCTGGTGACTCAACAGAAAAGCAGAGAACCAGCATCATACAGCATAATACATGTCAAAGGCTCCATATTTAATGGCTGCTCTTCTCCTGTACGAGCGTTCACTTCTCACAAGAGACGAAGAAAATATGTCGCCATACACAAATCAAAGCATCCATACGCTAATTTACATAAAACACTAATTATGATGAGTACAAACTGTTACTATGACTCAAATGACAAATATAAAAGTAAATAATGAGGACTAAATAATATTACAAATAACACCAGAGGTTAAAAACAATAACAGTCAGTAATACTGTGGGTATGATGGAGCAATCACCTTTAACACTCTTATCTCAATGTGGTTTGATTTGTTGTTGTTTTTTGTTGTAAATGCTGTCAATGAACTTCCTGGTTTGTTCCCTTGACCCTGTGCGACCTCTCAGAAGGTGGTGTCCTCCTCTCCACCTCCGTACCAGGGGCTGAGTCTGACTAAGCAGGGTCTGGGATTACAAACAGGCTGCTCCGCTACAATGTCTGAAGTGAAGGACTCCAACGAGCTCAGGGACCCGGTGGGGGACCCGGACCCCTCATATGCATATACCCTGAGGCAGTCAAACGGGGGGGCGTGAGGGTCCTGATCTGCCTCTTCCAGCCTGTCCAGAATAAACTGCCTGAAGACCTCGTCCTCCGGCCCGATGAGGTGCGACTCTCTGAGGGACATTCTGATGCTGGCCCTGACGTCCTCCCTCCTCAGCCTCCTCTCCCTGCTCCGGTTGGGGTGGCGACGCAGGGGAACGGCAGGCTGGCGGAAAGCGAGGTCCACTCCTCCACCGCGCGGCTCTCCGTAATACAGCACCTTCTGAGAGACGGTGTCAGGCAGCTCCAGCTCCTTCACCTCCACATCCTGCGTCTCCCGCTGCTTCCTCCTGCGTCTCCTCACTATCAGCATCACAGCCGACAGCACTGCAGACACACCACAGACACATCACAGTGGGAGATCATTACAGTTAAACACCGGGGCATGAACGCGAAAGAAAAGATGGTGCCTGATGGAGCGTGCACGTACATATATACATACATACATAAATACATACATACGGGTGCACGGATGATAATTGGTGATCTGTGTTTTCTGTAATTACTGGCGGATGCAAAAATCACAAACAAAAGCAAATGAGGCTATAATTTATATTTGCAATCTCAGGTTGGACATAAAGGACGGTTGTGTTTATTTGCTCCATGTGGCACAGACAGAGTGTTTGAGTGTTTTCACCAGTATCTGACGGTGGTGTTAGCAAAGCAGGTATTGTCATTAATCTTTCATGTGATGGGCGGAGGGAGGACACAAAGCAGCCGAGGTCATAATCAAGCTTTTCACTATGCAAACCCATCAGTGTCCCAGGATGGCAGTGCTGCTGATGTACTGCAACCAATACACTGATTATCTGACATGACTGCTCTGGAAGCTTTCAGCACATGAACGTATGAGTTAAAGGTACACCGGTGAGTTTTTTTACTTTAAAAGGTGGTGGTGGGGGGGTGGGGTGGGGATTCAAACCAGTAATGTGCGTAACCGAGTGCGTATTTGTTAATGAAAAATCCCACGCTTTAACACACGTTTATATATATATGTATATATATATATATATATATACTTGCCACAATAAGGCGAGGTGGAACAACTCTAGCACAACAGATCCGCTGAAAAAGAATGACTCTTATTTTAGGGTCAAAATATCATCGACATTGTGGTTGACATATAATTATTATTATTATTATTATTATTATTATTGTTCTTCTTCATTCTTCTTCTTCTTATTATTATTATTGTTATTATTATTATTGTTGTTGTTCTTCTTCATTCTTCTTCTTCTACTTCTTCTTCTTATTAGTAGTAGTAGTAGTATTTTGATTTACACACTTATCTAAATGAAAACATTGTTTATTGATATATTTTTTTGACTTCTCTAAAACCTCTTTGCACATTTTTGTTTTCAATTTTATTGAGATATAATCTTCCACCTAACACTGCCTTTTAATTTCCCACTTTGGCGAAACCAATTTATTTTTGATATGAGAAGTCATAAGACCAAACTCCCGAAACAAAGTAAACAACATTCTTTCATATAACCATGTGTCATATATCATATATCATCAGTTTGTGATGGATGTAAAAACAAGCTGTGGCTGGTTGTCTTACCTGTGAGTGTGACCAGGGAGACCAGGAGCCCTAACAGTGTTTGCATGCTGACCCCCATGGACAGCGCCAGGGCCTCCACCCCTCCGCTGGGACAGTGGCCGGCCGGCTGGCAGCTGCACACGCTGATGGTCAGAGTGCTGGTGCTGGAGAGGGCCGGTGAGCCGCTGTCCGTCACCACCACAGGCAGAAGGTACTGGGTTCGATCCTTGCGGGTGAAAGTACTCCTGCGCGCCACGATGCCGGCTGTATTGTCTGAAAGTGATGTCAAGAGAGAGGTGGGGGGGGTTCAAAAATAAGCTGAATAACAAGTGAAGTGACAGGTAATGGGATTTAAAACACAATCCGACCTCTCTGGAAGCTTCTCCCAGCTCCCTGTCCAACGTCATTCTCACCGTGCACTAAAGTCAAGTGTGGGAAAACCTGCTTGTGTTTCCAGCGGCACCTGTGAGACGTTGTTACGGCAGCGAGGAGAAAGTTTTCCGGGAGTCACATATGCTTTGTGGCATATGGAAATGTGTTTTATCAAACCTGCTCCTTCTTGATTCATGATTCATTTATAGTTGCTGACTGGACTCGCTGCGCCTGACTGGCCAACCACCCATACACACACACACACTTCCATCCAGCTGGTTCGACACGTTCGCACATCCCTCTGCTGCTTTGGCCCATTTCCGTTTTCCAACGTTTGAACACTCTTTGCATTGAGTCGCTCAGACGCCATCACACAGACGAACCACAGCCCACTGAAGGACTCTAACCCACAACGCTCCCAAATACTTGTTATTATTTTATTATTATTATATCACTATATTATTATATCACTATAGTATTATATTATTATTAATATTATTATTTCTATTTTATTATTTAATATTATTACAACCCTCCTCCGCCATCTTCCACCCTCTCTTTTCTCGAAATGTCTTGCTGTAGATTTCAGCTGACCTCTGACCTCTGCGTTCTCGGGACAGTTTGGCTGTAAAAGGTCACGCTGGTTGTTTCACCACTCGTCCCTGGAAGCAGCTGCTTCTCTGACAATCACCCACACTGGCCTTGTGCTCCTCCGAGACAGAACAAACAAAGACGTGTCAGACTCCTCGTCCTTATGGGAACCTTCTCGCCTTTTCCCCTCGCATGGCAAGTTTTAAAGGTGCAATATCCCTTTTTGTTCCTGCAATCCCCCTGACAACAAGCTGCCTGAAAGCTGCTACTCGTCTCTGGTAGATGACACGAAAGATGACGAGAGACTGCACATCAACATTCACAAGCAGTCTGGGTCAGGCTGCACTGAAACGTTGGATTTCACTGTATCTTGGTCTAGATCAAGGGATTTAAATCATCATATTAAATCATAATTCTAAAGTTATCATCATCATGACAACTTTAGAATTTACCAAATACATGAAAAGAGTTCACTGGTAAATCATGTATTTGTTGCTGACTCAGGGAAAATAGATATAAGAGTGAAATTCCCTAAAACTACCAAACCGTACATTTAGTTCATTAAGGTTATTCCATGTGATTCTTTTGATTACTAAAGTAATAACTATTGTGTTATTTTTGTCAATTCACTCGAGTCTTTACGCTTTAAAATAACCCTGGTTTAGATTCAGACCGTGTGTCAGAGTCTGTCTGTAGAGGCGGTAACGACAATGCTGCAGATGTGTTATGGCTGCACTGTTATTTTGACAAATCCAACCTTGATTATCTCTGATGGTGAAGTTTGGGTTGATGCGCTTCTCCGGGACCATGGAGAAGTAGAAGTGGTGACCCTCCACGGGGTCGTCGGGGTCAACGGCACTGAGCATCTGAATAATCTGACAGAGAAGAGAAACATTACTCAAGAAATAAAACACACACACACCTACACACATATTTATACACAAACAAAAAAATGTGTTGATGCTGTCTACACATATGTCTAGACTTTCTCTGAAGGTGTCCTCCAGCAGAGTATGAATGTTATTGTACGAGTCCCGGTGTCGAATGTAATATTGTGTTGTTGTTGTTGTGTTTGCATCAGTGCTACACACTAAACATCAGCGCATCACAATATACGTACTTCTCCGGCCTGTGCGCCCTCACAGATGTACGGCTGGTAATCTCTCGCCAGTCTCGGCACGTTGTCGTTTATGTCCAGCACGCTGATGAACACCACCACCGAGGAGGATAAATGGTTCTGGGCTGCAGCAGTGAAGATGGAGGTGTTTAGTGGAGTCCACTGGGTGCAGGTTTCATAAACATTCACACAGTTTCAGGAGACGTGAACTTCTTCTTACTTGTTTCTTTGGCTTCCACAGTCAGATTGTGCCATTGTGCGGCCTCTCTGTCTAAAGTTCTCGCAACAGCTATGGTTCCATTGTTCAGGTCTATTCGGAAAGCTTTTGTGGCATCGCTCCTTTTGACAATTGAATATCTGAGGGAGAAAATAAAAATCACATTTAGCAGGCAAGGTTGTTTTCTGGGCAAACAAAGCGCCGCAATGCCACAGGGACATTAATTAGGCAAACTGCTCAGTTTTTTAATTTGTTGACAGATATCCAACAAAGAGCGTAAACACACACACAGGCGCCAGCCAGTGTGTCGGCCTCAATATCTCTGTCAAAACACAGGAGCCTCACAAAAGTGAAGTTCTGGATTTTTTTTTTTTTTAATAAAAATAAAATATTCACATATCACCAATAAGCCGAACTGTTTTCTTTTTGAAAGAAAGACACACGTGTTATAACTTTAACACCAGTTAATGCAAGTGGTTATAAATGAATGGTGAATTAGGGTAAATAGGATTTTTTTTAAAAAAACAACAAAAACACACACAATCAATTTGAGGGAGCCACTATGCTGATAACAAAACAAACCCCACCCCCCAAAAAAATAATAAGACAATTGGACCAAAACAAACTTAATCATATTTGCTAGAACAGTGTAAAACCCCTAAAAATGTCACCCTGAATGTATTAATTGATGAAAGACAGTCACCAAAGGGACAGTAAGAGACGCCAGACGGGGGATGATATGCAGCACCTGCCACTCCTAAGCTCTGCTGAGATGGACTACACACACTACTGCTAGTCGTGCCGTCTCCTCTGCAACGTGCCCCAATTGCAAATGACTACAAATCTCAATTCCATATGCCACCTTGTATGGCGCTTTATTACATTCCCACGTCTTAGCCACGGCGCTTTGTGATAATACCACGGCAACAGATAGAAAAGCCTGTGAGGTATAAAAAAAAAAAAAAAATCATCATGATTTATTCAGCAGGGCTCATTTCCCACTAAAGTAATATGAGATAAATATGGCCATGTACGGGGTATCCAGGGATCAAGGGTAGGAATGGATGCACCGAGGCAGTAACGCTATTTGAAATGGAATGATTTTTCACCCTGTGGAGGAAGCTGTCTGTGGCGAACTGTCTCGGGACGTTCCTCTCTCACCAGCCTGGTTATCTACCTCCTCATTATCACGCGAGCGCTTTGGGTGGCAGGTGCCATCCTTCCACGTTACCTGACGCCACTGCTGACTGTGTCGGTGTCCCTGGCGCTAACGGCGCCGAGCACGGTCCCCACGGCCGCGTTCTCGGGGACTTTCCACTCGTAGCGTGGCGAGAGGAAGACGGGCGGCTCGTCCACGTTCTCCACGACGATCTTCAGTGTTGTCCTGTCCTGGAACTCGTCCAGAGGCAGGAAGCGCGTGTCCACGTGATCGTTCGCTGCCACTGCAGCCATCACGAAACGTCTCTTTGTTTCATAGTCCAACGGCTGAGAGGGGAAAAAAAAAAATACAATTCATATTAATACAGTCACTGCTGACACTTTGACAAAACTCAGACCTGCTGTTCAAATGGTACAAAGTTACCAGCTGTGCATATAGACACAATCATTACACATATGTTAAACTCCAGTTTAATCCACTCGGAGCTCCAGGTTATGGAATCACGGACAATGTTTTCATGAATAAACTCCAGTCAAGGTTTTTTAAAAACTCTACGGAAAAAATAAAATTCTTTCAGTTTGAGTCTGTTGGTAGAATGAGAGTCTGCAGCAGCCTCACATGAACCTCGAGTTGATATGAGAGTGAAACAAAGAGGTCTGACGAGCTGAAGCAGTACTTTGTATTTCTGGGAAATACAGCTTTCTGCAGTCTTATCTTCATCGTATATATTTTTGCGCAGCGAAGGATTGAGAAGTTCCTCCCACATGACGAGGAACGATCCCGAATAAAGACCATTATGAAAAGTGCAGTATTCAAACAAAAGAAAAAATATTCATGATTCAGTCACACGCAGAAATGATGGTGGGTGGACGCACGCTAATTGTTTCTAACTTTTGTTTAAGGGACAAAAAAAAGAAATCCAATAAGCCCCGTTTCCCAAAACGTCAATAATTATTCAACTTTGTTACACGATGACGTCATGAGAAACAGGAAAGACTTTATTCCCAGTGACAGGTTTTTGCAGGACAAAGCTGCCACCTGCCACGTTTCGCTGTCAGTGGGACGTGTTGTCACAGCGGCTGAACGGCTTCCAGGAACGGCGTCCTGCAGGTCCTCTTTATCCTGTAACGCACACTGTGTTAACGCTGTGCTCAGCTGTCAGTCACAGAGTCGGCGTCTGACAATCCTGAAGCCTGACCGCATCATAAGTGTTGTTATGAAATATTATCAGAGGTGATAATCACGGCTCACGCTGTTTGTTGTCATGTTGCAGCAGCATATGGGAGTTGACTCTGCACTAAGCTCCTCCATGCCTCTGCCAGGTGTGATGACTGAGTGCATGTGCATCTGTTTCTGTTCAGTTGTGTGTACGTGTTGTGTGTATTTGTCGCTCCTGTTGCTACGTCTGGCAGCTGCCTGTGTGTGTGTGTGTGTGTGCGTACCTGCGAGGTCATATCGCCATATGCGCTATCGGGTGTAATGATTTTTCAAATTTTGTAAGCGAGGTTTCTCCAATCTTAGACACCGGCGATGCACCGCGCGCCCACCCACACTATCATTCTTCACTACAATCCTGCCCGAGGCATCAGATTAAAAATGTATGTAGAGCGAAAAAAAAAAAAAAACCATAGAGAATATAGCTGTCATGCAGAGATGTGTTCTGGATGTGGATTCACCTGGGCGAGCAGAATCACTCCCTCCTGTGTCAGCGGGTCGGTTCTGATGATAAAAGTGGAGCTTTCCTCCAGGTCATCATTCAGAGTGTAGGTCATCTGAGCGTTGATGCCAACATCTCCATCCACCGCCATAATCCGACCCACTGTGGTGCCCACGGCTGCATCTTCAGGGACGGCGAACGTGTACAGGTCTGCGCACAACACACACAATCTCTCACAGTGAAAAGCCTTTATATTCAATACAGAAAAAAAACAAAACAACGACAGATAAAAGAGCGTTGTGTTGAAGGGTCCATTTGTGCGTCACAGAGAACTAGTAGCGTAACTAGAATGAGAAAATGTGATTGTGTCTGTTTGGATCACTGCCACCGGGGGCAACTCAACAGGCAACCAGCTGCTCCCGCATTTAAAAATAAATAAATAAATAAAAATCCTGCTGATAATAATTTGTAATTAGGTGACAAAACAGAGGGCAGAGTTCAAACTGGAGTGTGGCCATACATTATATATAAGCCACCGGCCACAGTCGCACCTGCAATAAACGTGAATGTGACATTAATAGTTAAAAGTATCGTCCTCCGCCTCGTTGCTGCAGAATTGATTCCTTCCCAGGGCGTTCGTTTAGCGGGCTTTATCGCCGCGAGGCCCCGGTTTGTTTCCAAAGGTCATGACAAATGTGCTTTCAGGTGTGAATGATTAAACTCGTGCACGTGCACGTGCACAGAGCATCCCCCATCTCCTCTCCCGTCTCTTTCGCTCCACCTGTCCCTCGCTCTCCTCCTCCGACTTTTCTCCTTTTAATTTGGACTGCCAGCTCAATAACAAGGTGTGTAACGGCGAACGCGGCGCCGACAGCGCACAACCACCCATCCGAACCAAATCAAATATATACATGTGCCTCTGGGGTGTAATATTAAACGCGTCCTCTGGGTCTGCTACGCTTTGTAGTCTTTCATTGATTCCCTGAGTGTAGGCGTGGTCTGGGGGTTTGCGTTTCTGAGACTCACGTTGCTGGAACGTGGGCCCGTTGTCGTTGACGTCACTCAGGCTGACGGTGACTGTGGTGGAGGAGGAGAAACCACCGCTGAGGCCCAGCATGTCCTTCACCTGCACCACCACCAGGTACTGCTCCCTGGCCTCACGGTCCATATCCGGCCAAGATGTTACAATGATCCCTGACGGTAGACATGAGGGGAACAGGAAACATGGAGCAGGAAACAGGAAATGCAGCGTCAAGCAGAAAAGTCCATATACTTTGTTTTTTTTTTTAAATGTAGTATAAGCAAACAAACTTTTGTTGTGCGTTGTGTGTAATAACACTGCACCACAATAAACTGAAAGGCTGCAGATTTAATCAGTACAAATTCAAATATCCAGAGGGCTGTCAGATGACTTAATGCTTCCTGTCTGGCCACAGTGGAGGCTGTGGGCAGCAGGAAAAAAGATGAGCAATTTGAATCAAGAGGATTAGATCAACGTGGCAAATCCATGCTGTTTGCTGCTTTGAAAGTCAGTTTCAGTCGCACTGACTTAACAAGCTTCTCATACAGTATCTTCCATGGCCGGCTAACAAAGTCTACAACCTTCTGTTTATTCAGGGATAAAACGCGTTTTACCAGGAAAATATCAAAGCAACTGGAAAATACCAACAACTTGTTTCGCCTGTTGCACAATATTTTTCTCATCTGTCATATTGAGCCCATTCGTTTGTACTGGAAACTGCAAACAAGACACAAATGCATATTTAGAGGAATATTTTCAGGGTGGGATTAGAGTTGGACAAATTCGAAATTGACATAATGCAAAACAAACCACAGATCTCCTCAGAGGAATGATGTATTAAATTAAATTTAAAAAAAATACTTCTTTATCTTCAATTAAAAGTGTGGTATATGACTATTCCCCTAAAATGTGTAAAAGTCATCAACATTATTTTAATATGTTACAGTGTAAAGTAAGGTATCAGATCAGGCTCTGACAGCACAGCTTTGATTATTTAGAATATATCCACTTATCCTGAGAGGTGATGTGATGTCAGTGACAGGAAGTGACCTCTGAATTATACAAAAAATATTGTAAACATTAGCTCCATTAAGAAAAAAACCTGTCAGGGTGTAAACACTGTAAACACAGGACAGGACAGAGAAATCTTGCAGCTTCTAATAACAATAAAATTCAAAAACGCTCAGAGATACCCGTCTTTGGCTCCACGGAGAAGTAGGGCTCCCCCTGCAGGATGGAGTAGATGAGCTTGGCGTGGTTCCCAAACAGTGGATCATCGGCATCTGTGGCTGTCACCTGCGCCACTGTGGTACCTGTGGGATACGGGGGGTAGGTGGGAGGGGTGGGGGGGGTTAGCTCCGGCAGCAGTTCCAGTCCACAGGGAAATAAAGTGATTATGCCACAGTCCCACAGGGTTCGTCTGTCTGACTAGCGATGGGGGTGGCGGTGGGGGGTGGCAGGAGGGATGCTGACAAAGGGATGGGGAGGGGTTGGGGAAGTGGCGGTGGGGTAGCACTGTTGGCTGTGCAGGTGTGTGTGTGTGTGTGTGTGTGTGTGTGTGTGTGTGTGTGTGTGTGTGACAACCTCTCCAGCCATATAGCGACACCTCTTGTCACCACCCACCTGACCCCTGCCTTCTCCCCTTCACACTCTGATTCTGTTTTACTTCTCTATCTTTCACATTTACAACCATTTTCTCCGCCGTCCACATCCTTCTCCTCACCTTGCTCTGTAAACTCTCCCTCTCTCCCTCTCTCTCTTCTCTATCTCGCTCGTCCTCCCAGAGGGAGCTCTGTCTTCCACACAGCCGGGGATTTTCCGCAGTATTTCTTATTCTCATTCGCCTGCATTCCTCCAGCTTCCCCCTCTCACTTCCCCGTTCGGAGTCACATGCATTATGATTTATCACGAGTGAGATATTATGCCACGAAAGCAGGTGACATATAAATTGAAATGGTAATGTTTGTGGTATGAAAAGGGCAGTGGTTCTAATCACATTATTTAAGGAATTTAGCCATAAAGGAATCTGAGCAACGATAAAGAATTCAATACTTTGGATTTCCTGATCGGGGACAGATGACAGACATTCATATAACCTTTTGCTTATTGTCGTCAGTCAAGATTAAAGTTAAGAAGTAATAAGATGTATTTAAATGTACATTTAAAATGTATAAAGCAAATCATAAAGGTTTTATCACTCCAAAAAAAAAAAAGTTCAAGTAATAATAAACACTATTTTTTGCTTTTATGAAAAGGCAGTGCTGGCCATTGCCAAGAGTGAAAAATCAACTTTCATTGCTGCTCATCTGACAAATGACACATACACATACTTAAGCCTGAGCTGAAGCTTGGGGTGAAATGCTACATGATTTTTTTTAAAAAAAGTCAAAATAGTTGTATCTAGTGCAAATTAGTAAAAATACTCCAATACCTCCAAGTGAACTGCTTGTATAAGGAGTTCAGTGATGGCTGTTTACGGCAAGTGGGATCTGGTTTATTCTGCACAACAGGAACAGGACGTTGGAAGGACATGTCATTGCTGAATATTTAAAAATTCCGTTTTTATTGCCGCGTACCGCACATTAAATTTCGGCATTGGGCCGAAGGTAGAATTTGCATAGACACATATCTTAAACCCTGAGATTATTTTTTGTCTTTTTGGATGAATTAAAGCTTTCAATATTATTTTGAATGTCTGTTATGTGTAAAACCTCTTTCTCGTGGTTCTTAAACTCACCAGGGGGACACATCTCGGGAATGCTGGACACATAGGGTTCATTCTGGAAGCGGGGAGCATTGTCATTGATGTCCTGCACCTTGATAATAAACTCTGACTGTGGCTCCTCTGGTTCATTGGACCTCCTGTTGATAGCCTGGGCTTGAAGGACGTAATAAGCCTTTTCCTCACGATCAAGCTTCTTCAGAGTCCGGATCTCACCGGAATACTCCTCTATCTCAAACACATCTCCGGCGCCTTCCCCTGACAATATGTACTTGATAGAAAACTCGCCTCGGTCAGAATCGGACTTGATCTGCAAAGAGAGGAGGGGGAGTACACAAAAGGCTTTAATTTCCGAAGTACCTCGAAAAACACTATTTTCCAGACCATCAAGGACGTGGCGGATTTTCAACCTGAAGCCGTACCTGGCCAATAACACGCGGCGTGGGATCTTCCTCGGGGACAAACATCTGTTTCCAGATCCAGCCTCTCTTCAGGCGACGGTGCAGATGAGTGGGCCCCTGGGCAAACTGTTGGGCTTCCAGGCCCTGAGTACATCTCATATCGCTCAGCACCCCACCAGGAATCATGGAAAAGAATGTCACCACAGCCAAAACACCCGGTGCGCTCATTTTTACTGTCCATCCGTGCATTTCCTCTGCACCGCCCATGGTTAGTGGACAGTGAAGGTATCACTGCTCCGATACTTCCAATTCTTCATTCATCTGCATCGTAACCCACGATCCCAGCAGTGCTGTGTCCCGTCTTGTTATAACGTGCTTTGTATGCAAGCTGCAATTCAAGTTCACACATTTAATTTAATAGCCGTGGTGAGAAATTTGTAGCAGTGTGCAGAGACTGCAAAATGAGGAAATGAAAACCGGTCTAGTAAAATCCCCCCCCAAAAAAAAAAAAAAAAAATCGGGTTATTAATTACACAAAGCTATAACGGATTAAAAGTTTAACTTTATCGGCAAACGGGCCTAAACAGTGGAAATTGTAGGTTTAATTAAAATCTCATTTATAATAAAAAAAAAACCCTCCAAGCGTTCCCTTTGTTGTTCTGCTTCCTGCAGTCCAGCAGAGGACGTTGAAAAATTAGCCATCTGTTTGGAATTCAGACAAGGTCCTGCATTGTTGCCCAACACCATTCCTTAAGCATGACACTGCACTCTGCAGCTGACTAATGCAGACTCGGAATCAGAGCCACAGACATGGAAAACACAGACGCACACCTCCGACACACTATGAGTAAAATCGATGCAACAATTATGACGTGAAGCGAGATCAGGGCAATGAAAGTCAGACGAGACAAAACATTTGATGGGACCACACAAACACAACAACTTACATTTTTACATATGCTGCATGGGCTGTTTGAAGTTAACGTATTAATTTCACTTCTCACCGACACATACACACACACACACACACACGTATGGGCATCTGGAGCCAGTGACCAAATCACCATGTTGGAGATGCAAACAGGGAGGCGATCAGCGCTAAGACTGCAAGATTGATTGGCCATTTCTCTGCATTATGGCTCATTTTTTGGCCTCCAACACAATGGATATTAAGAGCCATTCATTTAGTGGGAGTCAGAATAATGATTTCATCTGCTAAATGAGCCCCTTTTCAGAGAAAACATCGCCAGCGAAGATAAATTGAGGTATTTAATCAATAGTTTAGGGACAGTTTGCAATAAATGAAATCCAAGTGTGAAACAGGTGTATCTAACACATCACAATGCAGTTCATTCAAACTAATGCTCCACACAAAGCCATGGTGACTAATCAATATATCAGCCTCCTGCTGGAGCATGAGGAACTAAGACACACTGCAGTAACGGGTACGAGATTTAAAAAAAAAAATGGCCTGAATAATTAAGCCTAAGAATATTCCAGTTTGGAAACCGTCCCGTTGTGTTCTCACATGAGGTCACTCGGACATTTTCCAGACATCGGAGTACGGGGCCGACAGGAAATGTTCTGGAAAACGTCGGAAATGGCCAAGGTTCATGTAAACGCGTCAGCGAACAGCTGCTTTACTGCTTTAAAAAAAAGTAACAAATATGCGACAAGAGACAAAACCCTGATGTGAACTTTTGTGTACATTTCCATCCAGTGGACGTGGTGCCAGTGGGAATTTAAAACATAGTGTAGTGTAGTGCAGGTTAGTCGAGCAGTTATCGTAGCCGCAGTATTAATGCGCTCGCACCCCGTGTTGTTCGTGTTCAATCTCGTAACAGTAAATTAACTGTCAAGAACCATTTGTAATGAGCTGGTGAAATCAATTACTGATGAGAGCTTTCAGTTCTTAATATAATTCCCATACAGCACGCGGAGGCGAGTAGGTGTTTGTGCTTATGTATTTCTTCACGGGTCGGATTCATATCTCCATGTGTTGCGGAGTGACATTCCAATTAGTGGCCAGTGAGTCGTGAGCTGGTGTGGTTTTTCATCGGGCTGCCAGGCAGGAAGGCGCCCGAACCGAACGCCGTCAGCCAAAGCTCGACAACAGCCCTCGATGATGTTACCGCGAGTAACTCAGCTGCCAACATGCCGACCGGGCTGCTGAAAAAAAACATTCCCGTGGGTATCGGGATTTACTGATGTAGCTGGAATAGTGCGCAGGTCAACAGATGTTTAGGTGCCAATTTAACAAGATGGGCCTTTCA
Source organism: Trinectes maculatus (assembly GCA_016785345.1). Taxonomy (NCBI): domain Eukaryota; kingdom Metazoa; phylum Chordata; class Actinopteri; order Pleuronectiformes; family Achiridae; genus Trinectes; species Trinectes maculatus. The sequence continues at coordinate 27,037 of JAFBJQ010000852.1, forward strand.
GGAATTCAGTGATGAAATTCTGGAGAAATAATGGGCACGCCCGCCCCCGCTCTGTAAACACGAAGGAGTCAAGAGCTACAAGTTACACGTCCATAACTCATGTGTGTAAAAGAAGTTGTGTATTAAAGAAAAACAAGGAGAAAAATCGAACCCTCTGGTCAATGTTCTCCTTTCAGAAGACTCTCATTTCGACATGACACGCGGTACATGCAGAGTGCCCTGTGGTTGACAGCCATTCATTACCTCTAATAGGCCGTCCTCCCATTTCCTGCAGACCTCCTGTAGCCTGCATCTACAGTACGCTGCTCTGCCACATGACAGACTGACACGCAGCTGCAGTCGCACAATGTTAAGCACTAGATGCGCTGAGACCGTCACATTGTTTTCCTATACGGTGGTGCGTTCGAGCTAATAAGAACGTCGCGGTGTTGTGGTAATGGTGTCGGGATGCTATTAAAATGTGTGTAACGTGGCGACGCGGTCATAAAGAAAAGGCAGCTTCGGCTCGGTAACACAGGCTTTATACATAAACATGACATATTGTGTTTTATATGCATTAACCTTCTGACCTTTCCTGGAGTACGTCAACGGGAAGGAGACGGAAATGTTCTTAAATGTGAAAGTGTCGAAGCTGAACGTGACGGTGGATATAAATATGCATTGAATTAACCACAGGCATTTACAACCATAGAGAGAGAGAGAGAAAAAAAACCCATACATACATCTGCTAAGCCTCGCCTCTTTAAGAGCACCCTTCCAAGACAAAATGTCCTTAATTGGTCATTAGGGAGCCTATCATGGGAATTGCTGTTTACTGTTCAGCTCTGTAAAACAATAACACTGACATGTAATTTATGTTTCCTCATTCAGGACCTTAAATGAGTCCAGAGACACTGTGGGAGTAACAGGGGAATGTCAAGTCATCATGTACTTGTTAGTAAATAATTTGTCTGGAGCACAAGTGGAAATTATTACTGTTCGGCAGTGTTACAAACTTCCACTGACATTTGCCAGCAATTAGCACAACATCCTATTATCTGTCTCCTTTATGTGTTGGTAGGAAACAATTAACCGTTGCAGACAGCGTTATTACTAAATAACAAAAAGGAGAGACGAGTGGATTTGAAATTATAAAGACTCGGTTAGGACGGCAAAAAAAAAGTTACACAGCAAAGTGTTGAGAGAATATCGACAAAGGTGACATTTCGAGAGCAGACAATGAGCGTAACACTGAATTTGATGCTGTTGTTATGTTGTCTACAGAAAATGTAAAATGTCAAATAACTGATTTCACGATGCCGCATTTTGAATTTGTTTTTTTTTAAGTACGTTTTCATGCTTGAAATGCAGAATAAGAAAATCAATAAGAGCCCAAAAAAAATGATGATAATAATGCAAAAAGTTTTCCACTACTTGTTTATGCTAAACGAAATTCACTTGAGCGCATTTCTATGACAGTTTAAAACAACACTGATGGTAATTGTAGAAGGCACGCTGCAGCTTCAAATGCCAGAATCCATTATGGGAAAAAAAAATCCCAGAAATTCACTGACGTCTCGCTGTGACAAACACAAAGAGCCCGCGGATTCATTTAGAAATGATTGCATCCAGTTATTCTGAATTTCAGCGCCTCTCCTGCTACATTTATGCTGAAAACCTCTTGTATCCCTGTTTGTCTTCCTCGTTACATCTCGTCCTGAATACAACACGGAATCATCTTTGGACAAAAGATAATCTTCTACATGACTTGGACTGTCCAACACCACACCCACCTGTTTGTGTGATTCTGTCCATCTATGCCACTTATCACCAGCCGCCATCAAGAGAGCTCATCATGTGGTGTAAGGAAACACAACCTGCTTAACTCAACACCCTGCTACTGGAACGCAATTCAGTCGCCACAATACACAGACGCAAATGCGTGTGGTTCTCACAATGTGTAATCCCTCCACTTACGACCTCCCCTTTTCTTCTTCTTTTCCCCCCCACTCCATCTCCGTCCTGCTCAAACTTCCCGGGAAGAACAAACACAGGCTCTATTGTCTCGGAATCGCATCCGAGGACCGAGGAACACTCGGGGCCTTCATCGCCATGCAAATAGTCACAGCTCGGTCCCACAAATGGATTTCTATCCCATTTTTTTCTTTGGAGAACAATCCGGTGCTTATTAGAGGCGAGCTGGAGCATGGAGGAGGCGGTAATTCATCCACTGTATGGCCACTATTTCTGCTGCGGAGACGACAGCAACTGCCTGTTTTCTGACATTCAACCCGGGGGAGAGTGCTGTTACGGCGCGTCTCGTCCTGGTATGGCTACATTTAAAAATTGACCTGTCATGACACAAGAGTTGCAAAATCAGTCAACATGTTGTTGTTGTTGTGGGTCGTTTTGTTTTTTTCTTCCATACACTCTCTCCTAGTTCTGTACTTGTACTGGTGATTGCAGCTGTGGTTGTGGAAATGGAAGATGGATCTCTGTCTACATGGTGATTATGTTCGGAAGCAGGAAAAAAATATGTTGTGGGTTTAATTATTATTCTCAATCCAAATCGCACAAAAACGTTGTGTTTTTTTTTAAAGGATAGAGTTTATACTTTTGGGTTTGTCTGTTTTTCCTTGTATTTACTTGACCCTACCACTTGTCACCACTTGGAAAACACAGCTGACAGCCTCTACATGCACCTTTACCTGTATAATAAGGCAGGGTAATTCCATCTAAACGTGATTAAATGGAGCTATGAGGTTCCATGTAGTGTTAAACACGGATAGTGAAGATAATAAACATGACATGTAAGGGAGTGCCGTGAAATGAAAAGTACGGCTAGCGCACAAAGGAGCTACGTACTTCACATTCAGCCCATGGCTGTGAGATCTTAGGTCCAGTCTTATATGTAACAGATGCTTAAAGGCTCAAACGGGGGCTGAGGAAACGCTCTTAGAGAATTTGAAGAATAGGTAAATATCCATTTCCCCTCTGCTCCGCCCCGGCTGTACACTGTGTGGCCTCCATTTATCACGAGTTACATGTTTGTCGTTCTTTTGTCACTGTTAATTTGTTGACCAAACCAAGCTTTGGGAGAAAAATACCCAAAGAGGAATGCTTCCGTGCTTTTTGTGAACACGCTGACCTCTGAGGGCTAATTACAGTACAACCCTAACCGGCGCTAATAGATTCAATCGTTAGGAAGCTCAACTAACACTGTTATTGTAAATGGCTCCAAAGTGGCGGTGGCAGCCTTCGCTCGCCGCTCGCCGTGACAGGGCGGAATTTGTTAGTTGGGAAGTTGAGAATAGTTCTGCCTGTGAACTCCACTGCTCCCAGTCTGATTACATATCAAACAGAGAAATGTCAGGACCTGCGCTGTGACATTTAAAACCCCCATTGTAGACCTTGTCTAATTGAGCCTCCCTCATTATAATGATGGAGTGTGGACCGACCACTGCAAAAAGGACATCAGAGATGAAAGGTGTAGTTTAGTGCCGGCCAGAAAATTATTTACATCCCCGTTCTCTTGCTCTCTGCGAACGGAGGAGCGATGAATCCTGCTGTGAGGTCACCATGACATGTACGAACGCCAAGTAACAGGAAACACCTGGGAAGCTATGGGAAATGGAGAAGAACACCACACACAGATATTAAGAAACACCCCCCCACACTCCTCTTTTGTGATACGGGATGAAAGGATGAAACTTAATGACCCAACAGACACACACACACACACACACACACACACACACACACACACACACACACACACACACTATCTTTGGTATAAAAAGGCATATCTCTGACTACGTTGTTAGTCGGGCCGATGTGAATAAAGAGTACGCCCCCCCCCCCCCCCCCCCCCCCCCCCCCCCCCCCCCCCGACACCCGTGTCTCGACCACTCATTTCTCTCTCCATCCACCACTATCTCTCAGTCTGTGCTGACATTTCAGGCCTGTGAAATAATGGGCACGGAGTAATGGTCAGCATATTTGCAACAAGATAAAGGTGAGTCCGGTCAAATCAGCATTCACGCGGATGTCAGGTTGTATAAATAATGTAAGCTGTAATGGAGATGTACTACTGGCTTGTGTCCTGTATTACTCAGGATCAGTGAAGACATCATTCTCCTCACAGCAGGTACAAAGAGAGGGGAATGTGCCGCAGACCTTCAACTCATTTATTTCCGCACATTTTCCTCCTCTGCTCTGCATCGCTGATGAACGGCGCCCGAAAATAACAATTAGTTTCTAACCAAACACTAAAACCAACATGGAAACCAGGTTCACTGAGAGCACTGAGGGGTCCGGGCCTCGTCGTGGCAGACGCAGCCCTGCCCTTCATGGCTTGCATTCATATTGTTGTGGCGTGTCACTGTAATTGGCGGACATGCCATAAAGCGTCCTTGGCATTCTGCTCGGTCCACTGTGGTGAATTTGATGAGGACGTCACATTAAAAATGCATGTTCCTCATAGGTTCCCCGGCCTTTGTCTTTAGCCACGGGGAAACAGCGGACACTTATGACAAATAAGGACGGAGCTGACGCCGCCTGAGGTGGATCTATCTCTGTTCGACAGGAAGCATCAGCGCCCGCCTCCTTCTCCTCCTCCACATGAAACCCACACATGGGCTGACGGCAGGTAAAAGAAATTAGGTCCCAATAGGAAAGTTTGACAGATTTATAATTCTTACTCAAAAAAATAAAAAAATAAAAGCAAAATTCCTCATCTGACGGATGTTGATGATATTTTTGTATTTTTGTTGTTGTCGTCGTCGTGGTTGTGTGTTAGTAGGCATCTCTGAAGCAACAGCTCAGACAGCTGAGTGGTGGCCGGCAGCCAGCTGTCAACCAGCTGCTGGACGATTACTTGTGAGACATCTCAGCTCTCCCAGATCCTCCATGAATCTGCCACAAACGAGCACTAACTCTGCACTCCTGGGCAGCAGGGGAAATCTCCTGGACCCACACTGCAGCATTTCGTTCACACCAACATTTAAAGTGGTTCTGTTCATAAAATATATAGCGCGAGGTGGGAAGCAGCTAAAGTGCATTTGATCAGTGAGTGCGGTATGAACTCCCAATGTTTAACTTTACTGCTTTGTGCAACTTTATAACTTGTGTATACTGGTTTAATGGCGAGTTGTTGCTTTAGATTTATTTACCAAACAAAACCTATACGTCAGATTTAATGCACTGCTGAGGATAAAGCTTACGCCTTAATGTATTAGAATGAAAATACCGCTTGCAGCCAATTTGATGAAGTTATTTCTGATTCGCTGGCAAACACTGAGCCTCAAGTTTAAACACTATTCCAAATCAAAAAATATCGAGGGCTGGAGACGTGAGTGGTAAACGTCCCATTCGTTTCTCCCTCAGGTAATGTTATGTGACTCACACCTAGTACTGGGATGGATATGAAACTCTACGGAAAAGAAATAAAAAATATCTCGTTTATAGATAGTTCTTAAAGATAAACACCCGAAAAAACTTTTTTTATTGTCTGTATTTGATGTGATAAAAAGTCTATAGTCAGCGGTTAATGTGTGCACAAAGCCAACAGGAGGTCTTGATGTGGCTGGGGGAGTCTGGTGTCTCTGACCTCTCCTGAGAAATATGAGGGAAACCATGGCATCTGTTTTGAATATGTACTGAAGAGGAAACCTTCATCAGAGTGAGCAGAACGCAGGATCATCTGCTCCACCCAGCTGAGACACAAAACATGGGATGGGTAATATCAAGGACACATACACATTACCATGCGCTTTCCGCTGCACAGTAAAACATAACAATCCATTGCAAAATATTAGCAAACACTATGGTATTTTTATAATAACAACTTATTCTAATGAGAAAAGCAAACTTTGGGTGTTTCTCAGAATGGGGGGGGGGTCTTCTGCTTATTTAATATAACACCTGTTTGTGTGAGTAGTTGAGCTGACTAAAAGTAGTAGTTTCCTGTTTGGAGTTTCACGCTGTGCGAGCGAGAAGTGACGGCAGAGCTCTCGGAGGAGTCGCTCGCGAAACAAGCAGACTCCCCTCAGCTCTCCGGGGAAATATAGTTTGGAGTCGAGCGCGTGGTATCCATCACGCTGATGAAATGCATAATTAATTCTCATCATCCCTGCAATCCTTCTCCAGACTTGACCGCAAAAGATGAAAATTCCGAGCCGCGCCCCCCCCCCTGCAGCAGGCCGGCTGATATCTGTTGTAGTCTTCTCACTCAGAGGCAAAGAAATGCAGATGATGAATCGACAAGGTTACAAAGTATGAACGCAAATAAGTTGAAAACCATCGATCCGGCGCTACACGTTGTCATACCCTCAGGGATGTGCTTCCCCTGGAAGAATGTACAATCCCCCCGGGCCGGGTTCAATTGAGACGCAGATTGTGTCCAATTGATCAATGGGGACTACTGCTGAGCCATCAATCTAACAGGAGCCCAACAGGAAAAAAAGGGAACATTAACATGTATAAGCTGCCGTGTCCCGACAACGTCCTCTACCTGGAGTTTGTGGAAAAGCAGCCACCTCTGGGGACAGGAACAAAAGTGCGAAGAGGAAGACCTGCGACAGGAAGCTGTTATATAACAGCAACACGCCGCGTGTCAACATCTCAGTTCTCTGTGAGACTCTCGTCTGTTTGGGCAGAGGCCTCCTGTCTGCTGCTGCTCCTGCACAAACCCTGAGGTTCACCTTCAAACGCCCGCAAGCTAATCGTCACCAGAAGTCGCTAATTAAAGCATTTAAATTGGCCGGCACCTTCTCGGGCCCCTCTGTGCCGCAGTATTGAGAACAAACAGGTGATTAATGAGTGATTTCTGCAGGTATTGCTGGCGGACAGCTGTTCCATACTGCAGCAGGCACTGGGCGGAGCGGTTAGGAGGTGTCGCTCAAGGTCCTTCGTTATAGAAAAGGCAAACGTGATGTCCCAGATGGATGAACCATATGTTTTTTGTGTAATAAAATGGCAACTGTTGCATATTTAAACTTAAACAGTACTTTTCTGGACATATCTGAGGTTTGGGTGGAAAGGAATGGGTTGGAGTCATTGGGACGTGGACGTGGACGGGGTAGATGGTGGGTGTACACGGTAGAGTGTGCGACAGAAACAGAAACATTGTTTCAGGTTTGTGAAAGATCAAGGTGAAATAAAAAAAGAACAACATTTCTCTGTATTCAATCAGACCAGAGTCTTTCACTCACAGTGCCTCACTCAGTGCCGGATCAGCGTCTATCGATCTCTGCAGCACATCGCACAGCTGCACAGCTTTCATTACACGCTGTGCATTAAACAATATCGCAAACAATTACTGTGTGTACGCAGTTAATGCGTATGCAAGATGCTACAAACATGCATCTACCTGATGATGATATAAAACACAGTGACCACGCGTCAGTCATGGAGATTAAACTTAAATACTGAGATTCACACTGTAGCAGAATGAGTCTTCATATAGGACAGTGGCAGTAATACTGGAGTTGTGGTATTATTCACTCTCTCCTGCTGTCGTACAGTGGTGCAGTGGCCCCCGAGGCACCTGTTAAACAAAATCCCCATCCATGTCATCCGGAACTGTACAAAGATTAACTACTATTTTATAATAGTTTGGAGGATCCATTGGACACAGGTTGTGTGTGTGTGTTTTTTAAGGAAAATAATAAATGTAATGCTGTAATTATGCACACAGGTATATAAAATTGTCCATGTTTTAATTATTATATAACTACTAATGGCTAATTACAGGGTGCAGGGAAGCTATTTGTGGCTTAGAGTCACAGAGGTGGAATTTTGTGTTTAGATTTTTTTTTTTTTCTTTTTTTTGCATGAACCTCATTTTGATTTTCTTTGCATTGCTTCACCTTCCTGATTTTAGAGCTCTTGCAAGAACACTGAGGTTGAGCGGGTCTCACCTCACCCCTCCTGTTGCCATGCTTATGTTGCCATGTGCAGATATTGCGGGTGAAAGTATAATTAGTGAAACGCTGGTGTCGGTCTATCTGTTCCAAGTGCTAATCAATTCCCATCACAAACCTGCTTTGCCTCAGGCAACTGTTGCCTTTACGTTTCCAGAGCTGTTATGCTTTGGAAGCACTGAAATAAATCGCTTCAATTTGAACTGATTCAAATTCAATCATGTGCTGAAAGAGAGATTTTATGAGGCAATGCATCCTTTTGAAGAAAAATGAAAAATTGAAAGATCTGTTGTTGTATATTTACGCCTCTTCTTATACCCAGACGTCAACTGCTGGTTTCGCTGTGACATAATGTTCACTCAATAAAAACGGAGCAGTGGTTGATTTAACAAAGTGCAGTCAGTCCAATTATCACATCAATTGGCAAAGGGAAAAGAAACTTTATCATTTAAGTTGATGTAAATATTGCCGCCTTCACAAAACCAAATTCTCAGATGCTCAAATGAAACCTGATTTTCAATTAACAATTTTTAAAAAATAATTTTGTGTGTTGACGCAGTGCATGCTGGGATAGTGGTTTGTCTTAAATACACTGTTGTAATAGATAGAGACGACATCAAACATATCCACACACATTAACACACACAATACTTTTATCATGAATCTGTCAACTTGAAGCAAATTATTCTTTGGCCGCGACAACGCTGCCAAACTTTGCACCAAATGTCAGTGTGGACATTTGCAAACGTCCCGCTGATAAGAACAGAAGAAAGTCTGTGAGAGGGAAGAAGAAGGGGGGGTATTTCTCTCCTCGTGTCGGCCCAGTGTCAGCGACGGCACAATCTCCATTACACTGGCAACGAAAAACAACATTTGGTGGCACAGCTCCCGCAGTTCTGCTCAATACAGCTTGGAATGAGATACAGTTTCTGTGTTTAGAGCGAGGTAAACAAAGGAAACGCGTGTGACTTATTGTCTCTTTATGAAGGAAACGTACTTATGGCACATGTGAAGGTCACATGACACCAAGTAAACAATAGGTAGCTTCTTTTCATCAGGGTCATGGGAAAACGTCAGTGGGAGTATGAATGTGACTTTACCTGAGGGCCGACTGCACATTGCCGCCGGCATGTCACTCCCTCTAAATAATAAATATCGCCACGGATTGTGCGATAGTCTCCACAATGGCAACAGCAGCAACAAAGTTGGCAAATCAGGCAACTCACTAATATTGCCGTTGTCCTGAGAGCGGCAGCCATGGTTAACAACCTTTCTCTTTTAGTTGCAGTTGCCATGACAGTGGTCGCTGGCCTGGCAGCATGTATCAGGGGCTGTAAGGGGTCACTGGCCTCGCCAGACAGAGGTGCAGAATAGTGCTGCCACCTACAGGTCAAGAGAGGAATTGTAACTTGGACTTGTTATTATTTATTCAGCTTGACTGCTCTGGTGGGCCATAAATAATACATTTTAAGAAGAAAGCTGTGGACCATATAAAACCTACACTACACACAGCCCGTCGCTGTGTCTGGGTGAGGAAACGCTGTTTACCAGACAGGTTCAAGGCCGAGTCGAGATCCAACAAGCTGGACGAGTCGTCTATCAACACAACACCGTCCTGAGAGTACTATCAGCCCACTGATCCGAAGCCCTTACCAAACAGTGTATCGGAGGCAAACGGGTGTGTGGATTGTCTTTGCGATTCCTAACCCCCTCTAACTTTCCGTTTGATCTGAGCACGGCGCATTTCTTTGGTCTGTAGATCCACAACCAGCTGAGATGAACATGTCTACATCTCGCTCTCTCCAGAGTTGCTAATTACCGCTCCAGTTCTGTTTTTGCTAATTCTGTCACACTGCGATATATCTGTTTGATGAGGGCCTGTGTGTTTAGTCAAGTTTCAAACTACTTAAAACATTTAAACTCGACTCCTCAGCAGATTCATATGTCACACAGCTTGTTGGCGTTTACATCTGCACGATGTTTTATGGATGCACCCCGTGTAACTTTTGCATCATAGATTACAGAGAATGAAAGTGCGGGAGCATCAGTATCATCAGAATACAATTCATAATTGCAATAGTTGCCCTGGATATTTAATGATGACAAGCGGCAGAGGCAACGACGACACATGGAGACAACACATACAGGAGCTTCCTGTTGAAAACATGGCTACGTCACACGAGTGGAAGACTCATCTGATCCAATCAGCAATGTGCCAAACAACAAAGGAACACAACTGTATTTTTATTTATGGTGCAAATATAACAAATTATAAGTAAAGGGAAGTCATCCAAGAAAACTCTGACAGCACTGCACTGCAGTTTGTCGAGGATGAATTTGTGTACACAGAGTTGTCCTTGCTATAACACTCAAGGTATTAACCCACTTAGACTGCGCTTTTGATGAGTAAGAAAGGCGAGAGCTGTCTCCGGCGTTAGCTCATGTAATCCTCTTGGCAGTAAGAGTGCGATAGCTTTTCTAAAACTGTCGATGGATGGTTATAGCGAGTTGTGGTATATAGCCTCCCTGTGTTTGGCTCCGGGAAAAAAAAAACAAACAAGTTCACTTTTTGTGGAGTAAAGTGAAACCACGCTGGTTTAAAGATGTGAATCGCTCTGCATGTAATGAGATTTAATTCACGGCAAGATTATGTGGCTTCTATCATTGTGCGTGTGCTGCTACAGTTTACAGTCTACACATCGCAAACACAAGTCTCGTGACATTCAGTTTTATGGATTTGATGATGAAACAGATGATATAATGCATCGCAAACAGGAATTTAAGGCGGATTTGTCTGAATAACACACGTATAAGGAGAGGAAATGGAAGAATAATTCTTTGGTCCATGCATTTAATGTTATGATAACCGGTTGCATATTAATATTGTTCGACATATTTTATTAGTGCTGAATTAGCAGGAAAAAGTTAAATATAGTTATGACATTGTGTTGTATTAGAGTAGCTTATGAATTTGTCTTACGGGGAAATGTGCTGCTTGTATAGTTTGTGTGTAGTTTATGTGAAGACTTTATGGTGGATGCAGTGGCTTCTGAAAAACATGAAAACTATAAAAGCGGCGCGGTGAATGCTCCGGGGAAGAGTCGCCATATTAATCCACAGAGCGAGTCAAGGTCAAGGTCGGTGACCCTGACGGGTGTGTGGCTGCACTGGGATGGTTTCATTACATTTGTATCAAACCTGTCCAGCATACACAGAGTGGACTATACAGTGACTTTAACGATAATCCTTTTCCATGGCAGGAAGTGGGATGGGATGGAGTCCAGCTTTGTCCTACGATGATGACTTTTTTTTTTAGTAAAGGAGCAGAAAACCAGTTATGAAAATATTAACTAATCTCCAACTTTAAAGATGCGATAGCTTGTTAAACCATCTTTTTAATGTTTGGTCTTAGTCAAAACTTAACTTAACTACGGTACTTTAAACAGATTACTTAACACCCCCCCCCCTCCCAAAAAAAACAAAAAAAACCCCAAAAACAGATTACTTTTCGCTAGACACACAGTGTTAACTGGAAACATATTGACACATGGTGACATTTGGCTTCTGGTGCTTCAGTCTACATTTCTGCTGAGTTACTCTGTCACACATACCCCCCCCCCTCACACACACATACACACACACACACACCGCTAATCTATTCTCCCTCCATTCCTCTAAATACTGCTGCCTCATGACGTGGTCAGCATGGCACCGGGCACAGTGCTGCCTCTGACAGGAGCCCTTTTAAAAAGCTGTTTATACTGAAATTACAGCCAGACATTAAAATGAAATACATTTTAAAACCATCTTCTTAATTAACTTATAAAGTAGACACAGCGATAATGTTTGGGGAGAAGGCGACTCGGCATCAGTGCCAGCGCTGTACACAGAGAAACACTGACAACCGCTGATGAGCCCATTTAGCTATTGTCTAACGACGGCTAACAGTATAGACACCAGACATCCCGGCCAAAACTCTGCCGTTTGTTCCCCGCGCAGTATTTACAATCCAGCTGGAGATGCTAGAGACAAAAATGGAGTTCAAAGACATCTAGGTCTATTTTTATTTTTTTTTGTTGTTTACCCTCCATTAACTACTACTTTTCTCCCTACAACTACTTTGTTTCAAACATTTGCTTCAGAAACACGTTTAAAGTTTATTTTTCCTCAGACCTCCACTCATGTCACAAATTTGTCTGACAATTTGTCTCGTAGCGATAAAACCAAAAATAAATGGTTCTTATTATCTTGTTTGAGATACCCGAGATCATGGGGAATGAAAAAAGACAAGTCCGAGATGTCAAAACATTTTCAGACGTTTTCCGGAAAACGGGCTAATCTGTGGATTGCTAAGAAGTGCTGAAAATCCAAAATTCCAAAACATCCCCACAGTCTTCATTCATGCTTAGCATTAGCATAGAGCATGAAGCCCCCATATTGCCCCAACTGTGTCAGTGTGTTTGTAGATTATTGGACATTTGCATAAAAATAAGAGCGAGTGCAAATGCAAAGCCGCCTACTTTCTCCTCACATAAGGGATCATCCCGGAGCCGTGACAAATCCGCCGCTTTGTTCATTGACCCTGTGGGGTCAATTACGTTAGCTGGGAGAAGACGGCGAAGAGTGCCTCGGGTTTCACGAGAGCGCAGCGTTGGCACGTTGATCGATGATGGGGATGCTTATCAGCCGCAGTGTGTTACAGACACCTAATTGCAATTGATCCCCCTCGCTGTACCATTAATTGTAAATCCTCTCTCAATCACAAACTCCACCCTTTACATGTAATACTCTCAAACTAAAACTTCATTTATCAGTGGGCTCTACATCGGTTTCCAATATGAGCCCGTCGCCGCAGACGCAGAGGGAAGAGACACACTGTCCTGCTCAATGTGTGTGTGTCTGTGTGTGTGTGTGTGTGTGTGTGTGTTGTGTCTGGGCAGTTTAAAGGTCAAGGTTGATAGCTTACAGGCGAGCGCTCTTATCAAGATGTCAACACACCGACTCGTGTTGTCAAAACTCCGATAAGCAAACCAAATCCGACTTCATAAAATAATTGACATTTTCATCCTGTCCAGCCGCACGTGGCTCCAGCGCCACGAGACAGTGGGTCCACCTCTTTTGTCCAGAGTGAAACATCTTAACAATTAACCAATGGATTGCCATTAAATTTTGTCGACAGTGACGCTCCCCAAGAGACTTGTCTTTTTATTGAATGACATCATGACGTCACAATAAGCCCCCGAGGTCCGAAAATGTGGTTCTGAGTTGACTACTATGCCCACAGGATATTACATTATCTTGTAAAACAAAATCCATCTCTGTCATTGATTTGTGATTGCGAGATAAACGCAGTGGAGTCAAAAGTTCAATTTACCGTTAATTGCTAACTTCATATCAAGTCTATTAATATTAAATAGACTACATGGCGCGTCTGCTGAAACGTGCTGACGTCGGCATTTAGCTGAAAACATACGATACACATACGAAACAAACAATATACAATAAAGTGCAGACTTACAGAGCCTGTCAGACAGGAAGAAAGCTATTCTTGTATAATAAAGATGATATTAGGCCTAATGTATGAAAAAGTGCAGTGGGTAGAATGAAATAAATAATAATAAATGATTAATCGTGAGTAATTTTTTTTTCCTTTTTTTTTTTTTCCCACAGACAGATTACATGCCACATTATGCAAACATTTTCCCAGGAATCTCTCTCCTCTCGTTCCCCTGCTTCCTCCAAATGAAACACTTCCCCGAGCTTTATTAGAATAAACATAATGCCATACAAGGTGATAGGCTGCGTGTGCAGCTATGGGGCCGTGAAGCAGCTCCTTCCTTCTGCCAATACAGTATACATAACTAAACAGCAGCAGCTTGCCCAAAGGATAAATTCCTCCAGGAGCCCGTGAAAAAAAAAATTGGTTATTAAATAAGGCGGAGTGGAGATAAAGATGTCAGCAGTAATAATGCTTTTCATTTTGACTCTGATCTTATTTGTTCAGAGGGGAGGGGGCGCCACGCGGCCTCACCGCCCAGCTGACATAAGGGTTTCTCCCACTGCTGGGAACCTTATCTGTCAGCAGATACTGTACACGGCCACGCTGCCTGTGTCGCTGTGCGCTAGTGAGGCCAAACTAATACAGCGGAGCTGCTTTCTCCCCAACACACTTCATTTTCTGTATGTGCACGTAGACGGGCCTGGACATATAACAGATACAGCTGGAGCTGATCTCTACAGGCTGCGGTGGTTAGACCTTCACATCCCAGTGGCAAACAGAAATGATAGGACATGCTGGAGATACTGGAGATACTGGACAGTAGACTATTTGGACATTGTCCTGTCATGGGAGAAAGACATAAAAGTTGTCTCTTTTGAAATATGATTAATACTGTGTATCTGATAAAAATACAACATGAGAAAGAGGAATAATGTAAATGACCTCAAAAGCCACAATAACCTTCAGAAAAAGAATAATTATGGGGATCAAAAATAATCAGGGACATTTGCATATTTGTAGTTGAAGTACTTATATAATAGCAAAACTAAAGAGTAGTTAATTAATTACATGATGGAGGCTTCATTGCATTTGTGCTGTAAACATTATTAATCAGATCTTGTAATTAATGTGGACTTCAACAACAAAATTATCAATGTGTACATACAGTACATTTCCATTTTTATATTCTATCTATGTCTATATCTATATTTATGTTTCTATGTTTATATTTTTCGTTATTGGGAACCATTCCAAAAGAAGGAAAGGGGAGACAGTGTAATATAGGCCAGGCATCATCTCTGCAGCAGGAATAGAAGCTGTGATTGGACAGCTGACAGTAAACCACCTACAGGGTGCACTCCTTAATCGACAGGCAATGAAAAGTGGGCTGGCTACAGTTCAATATGAAATGGACTGCTTCACTGGCAGGAAGTCAGCCTTCCCCGTCTGAAGCCCAGGCAGTAACCCACAACGAGCCACGCGGCTGCAGGAATGACTAAACAAACCAATCCCATTAGATGGTTTATAGTCTTATTTTTCTTTTCCGTGCTATAAACAACAGCCTGTTTTTTTTTTTTTTTTGCCTTACAATAACTAAGCAAGACTAAATTCAATTTAAAGACCTGAGGAGGCTCTGTTGTGATTTTATAGTGCGGTCTCGCTGGTCTGACAATAAAAACAACCACTGCAGTTGTCATTCTGTATGCAGTAGTTTATAGGTGGGTTCATTTGCTTAAATACTTCCTGCAATTAAATAAGAAAGCTTTATCCTAATGCCCGGTGTCCATCGCTCATGCGTCCACATAGTTACTAGACACACTGAAATAAATGCTGCCTCACTGTATTCCCCACATGCATCTTAAATATGGTCATAAATTACACAGAGGTACACATTAGTACTGTTTATTACTGAGAACTTATTTGAGAATAACCACAGGTGGGTGAATACTTCATGATGGATATTTAACATGCTGACTGCAGTATGATTATTTTCAGCCTATTGTTGCTGCTATAATTGCTGTAATAATTTGATTTAATTGAGTTTAATAAAAAAAATAAAATTCATTTTTTCAAATATTTTGTGTCCTACAGCATCTAACTAGTGATGGTTGGGTTTTAATAGTTGTCCTACTAAGTAGTACTAACAAGAAACTGTAGTTTTGGACGTACCAACCCTTTGCAAATAAACCGTTTACAGCAAATGGACTTTAAAGAAGAGACTCTCAAAGTTTGGTCATTACGCTCAGCCAGGTTTAACTAATCTAATAAGTTAAGTCCAGCTGCAGGAGAAGCTCTGCCTCGCAGAAATGTTTATATACCGAAGAACACTCCAATTTGCTTAATGCAAATAAAGTGCTGCTCATCGTCTCTTCAGGCCTCGCGTCCTCCACCTAACTGAACTTCATTTATCTCTCTGCTCCTCTGCCACTTGATCACGGCGATCGATGCAGGTTAAAACTGTTACACACACAGAAAGTGAACAACCATCATTGTAATCCCACAATACTGGGACCAATATGAGACCCTCACTGGATCCTGATGGTGAAGACAGCGGAACATGTAGCACACGTTTGTTAAAAAAATAAATAAAAATAAAAGATAAAGATTTGACCGATACTCATCAAAAAGGTTCCATCTCAATATAAATCAATCAACGGCGACACTGAATATCATGGAACGATAAACTTCTTTTCCAGTTTAAAGCAAACCCAGTCGACTTCTTCTATAAACAAGTGCAGAAGATAACGACAGTGATAAAATCCTATGTTTATTTCCAATTCCGCTTTGATGCTGAAATCGCTCAACCTTAATTCTGCACATCGCGACCAATGTGTCGTCGTAGAAACACAGCAGCTCGTTAACCTTGACTCGACCAGCAACAACAACACATTCCAAAAGCCTCTGCCTCTCTGCCTGACATTAATTTCATTTCGCATCCAGTCGCTGTAGTTTGGGTTCTGGTCTGTGCACACACGTCGCTCGGCACCACGGCTAATTCCTCTCCCACATTAACCACGCTGGATAAACTGCCCCCTATTGATTAAAGGGTGTTTTCAAACCCGGCTGCACTCACTTCTTTCCCTCTGGAATAAATCAATGTCCTCACCTCAGTAGGACACTGAGGTGTCTCCACTAACACAACTCAGTCAATGCCCCCTCCCAACCCCCCCCCCACTCTTTGACCAACATCCATCTCATTGAAGCTGCCACAAGCTCTTTAAAAAAAAAAAAGATGTGAAGATAGAAATAAAGATGTAGGAGCGAGAGTGGGTTTCATCCAGGTCTTTTTTTTTTTTTTTAAATTACACATCCCCAAATAATAACCCTGAGATCAGAGGGCTCACTGAGCTTTGTTCCCAGCTATTAGTTCTGTCTGTCTAACCTTGAGTTAGTGTAATTATACATTATGTTCCCATGAAGGGGCCCGGCGGGCGGCGGAGTCGGGGGCTGCCGAAATGTGGGTCGCGAGTGTTTTGTGTTTTTTCTTCTTTAATCTGAAATAAATTGGAGGGAGACGGGTTCCGGTCAGGTCGCAGCTCTACGGCGCCACGCATGGTGCCTGTCTGCTGTAGCCACAGGGTCCAGTGATGTGATTTATTCCACAATACCAATGGCTGCCATGGTAATATACTACAGGTAATTGAAAAGAAAATTGAATTAGGTCAACAGAAGCAGTGATAGTCAATGGATGTCACACAAAGGCTTTACAACTATAACATCATTCTGCCATGCTGGCCCCATTAAGTATCTCGCTGCCAGTCCTAATATCAGGCCACTGGATAATTGTCGCCATATTTCATGTAGACTGATGCAACACACACATGTTGCTCAACCCATTGTGGTACGCACACTGTTGCGCTGATAAGGGTTTGTACAAGTTGTATAGTTGTATAGTGTGAGATAAGACCTTATCTCTTGCTGTGTGGTTAGATCCTAAGGGGAAGTGGCATCGATTCTCCGCATACGGGGGCCCGGTTTGGCCCCAGGGGTAGCCACCGGTGGCACAGACCTCCCCACATGGAATCAGATTATCTAACACGCTACCCGAGTCACACAGCGGTAGGTAGTTGGCTTGTTAGTATCATGGATGGGTTACTGAACAGGCTTACTGATGCTGGCCCGGGGGCCTCTGGACTCTGGACCAGCACCTCTGCACAAGGTGACCATGAACATCAGAGATGCAAAGATGCAGAATGACAACACGGGGACGCAAAACAAATACAGAGAGTAAAAATTACTACAATAAGACACTACACACAGACACACAAAAAGCACTACAGGGGTAATAACAGTTAAAAAAAAATTATACTACAAAATTAGATTTGTCACAGAATAGAAGCTATTTATTGATTTATAGCAGAATATTTTAAGTTGTGTATTAGATATTAATTTCTAATACTGAATTAACAATGTAACAGTAAATAATCAAATTATTACCAAGAACCAGGACTTTTCAAAACCGCGCCGCCGCCGCCGCCGCCGCCGCCGCCTCTTCAGCCCGCTCCTGACTCCATCAATGTACAGAACAAACAATAGCTTTTTACCATAAGAGGGCACATGTGAGTCATGGTGGTGTTAAACGAGCTCTTCTCCCATGTCAACGACTGGGCACAGCTTAATCATCTCATTTGCATGACTGAAATGCCACATATAGCAGGTTACAGCGGTTAAGCGGCAGAGCCAGCCATAATTCGCTCTAACCATTTCTAATGGCACACAGTGCAATTAAGTGATAACAGAATTAATTAATTTGGATTTAGTGCGACACCTTTGCGGTGTCGAAGTCACTTGTTTACTCAAATTAAGCTGTTTTGTTGACGCGTGGCTGCAGGGCTCTGTGCAACAGAGACGACTGTGCAGGGAGTCTGTCCATAGTGACAGCACAATTTGCCTTTGTGTTGTCGCAGCGTGTTGACAGCACTTCACTGTAATCATCCTGTGAGGTACAGGTTTTAGGGTATAGATATAAGAAAAAAAGAGTATTTTCATGGTTTTATGGGGTTTGGATTGCTGGAGCTCTCTAGGCTTTGTAAAGCACACTGGCATACATTAAAAAAAAGTGTTGTTTCATTCCTCGTTCTGAATTTGCCCAGCTCAATCACATCCCAGTGAGTGAGTCAGTGGTATTACAGTACTTTAACATAACCCTGGGACCGCCTGAACAAACAATAACACACTCGGCAAGGCATTCGGTGATGGGCCTCGATGAGTATTTCTACTCTGTGTGAAATAAAAGTGAAATCTGGCTTTAGTGCAGAACGCATCTGCTTTTCTCTTATTGTGCGTTACGCAACAACAGGCTTGAGAGAATATTGACAGAAGTCGAGCTGGAATCAGAGCGTTACGTCGGATTATTACCGCGGTTTCTGACTCCGCCATATGACGGTCCGCAGCTGCCAGTGAAGAGACAGGGAGCGAGGGAAATGAAAATAGAATATGCCTTTTCTTTCATTCACACAATTATTGCCTCACATGTGGAGGAGGGCGATATGAAACAGCTGGGTTCACCGCGCCTTGAATATATTCATGATCCGGCCACAAGATGCTCATCTTCCCCGCTCCGATTCCTTACATCCCCTTTGTCTAAAGGGAAACAGTAGGTGAGAGGCGACTGTGGCCTCCTGCTGGGAGGAAAGAGGACGGCGGGAAGATAAAGAGACTAATCTCATTTGTTACCCGAGCTAAATATATTCCAGATCCACCTCTGTGCTTCTCTGTAGCAGCCTGTGGTGGATGATGCTAAAATGTTTGGGCAGGAGGAGACATAACTGGGAGAGAGGAAGTTCAACACTCGCCCGCGGTCTCCTCCGAACACACCGCGCAGTCATGTAGCCCAGTGCTGCTGCTGCTGCTGCATCGCAATGCATCCACTTATGCAAATCACAGCCTACTGAATAACCTATGAAAGGCCTGGAATAAGGCGTTGACAGTAATATATTGGCGATGGAACCTGGAATTGAGAGACGGCGTCTCATCGGACCAGAAACCAAAAGTACAGATCAATTTAAAATGGCAAATGACTGCGCTCCCCGAGCCCATTTCTCAGGCGTGAGTAATAGATCTCTGATCACAGGCTATTACTGCCTGGTCAGGCTGTGGCCCGGGTTGCCTGCGGAATACTGAGAGCACTCCTTGACTTTCACATCAAAAAAAAAGACGCCTCAGAGAAAGTCCTCAGAGCCTGTGGGCGCTGAGGATCTGAAACCGCATCGCGGGAACGACGAGCGTGGTCGAGTCTTCGGTTTCATCTTTCTCTCTGGTCTTTATTAATGGCGGCGGGATTGTAGCTCAGAGAGATGTGCCGAGTTCACTGATGCTAATCGCGGCTTCCCAGTTGTTTCCTGATGGTAACATACACATATATAAACGACAATAACACTTTGTTGTGACGTTCCCGTCGACACCCAATTGTTTCAATTATTCAAAGTTCTCGCCGTGTTGGGCGAAAATGAAGACTCCGCACTCGGATATGAAAATTCATAAGAAGAGCTGATGCAAATGTCTCTGACGGTGGAAATTGATGGGTGGGTCCTCAGATCTCTACACCGATATGATGAGAGATGAGGGAGGGGGGGATTAGAATTTCAAATTTCCTCCCTTATTACATTGTCTGTGTTGCGGGTGTAGGACAGCACTGAGAGTGGACCTACAGTAAATACTGAGGATGCTTCAGCGTAGTCGGAACTGTGGACACCTGGTTGGTAAAGTGATGCTCAGGTAGAGAACATCACTCTGTAGCATCACGCTGAACGACTACTTCCTCTTTATGTTCTTTTTTTTTTGCAATATTTTGCAATATCACTGGTCAACCTCAAGTCATATATATAGATATATATACAGTATATATCTATATATACATATTTACCATCTAAATGTCTTATCTGCAGTGTTTCTCCATCGGCTCAAGAGCAGCCGTTAGCATAAAAAGGACTGTGTTTATACACCGTGGCCTTTAGTGCTTTCTTATTGATCAAAGTTGACAGCTACACATGTTGGATAAAGAGAAACATCGCCATGATGTATTTTTGTTGCATTATTTATTGCGGCTGGCCCGGTCGGGCGACGCTCCCCTGTGGTCATATGTCTCCTGATACATTCTATCAGACAAATTTCTGCCTCACTCTGGGGACTTTCAGCCTCACAGTTCTATAATACAGTTCTGTTATGTAACATTTATGTTTCGGGCTCAGTAATCTGTGTATGCATGTTGCGGTTTGATGCGGAGGAATCGCAGCACTGCAGACGAGGGAGCGTTCTGCTAATTTAATATTTCAAAGCATAGTTTTGTGTGAAGGACTTATTGATATATTCCATTTTAAAAAAAACGATCTGCAGAGGAACAGCCGAGAGCCATTGTTACTTTTTGTTTACGTCAATTTGAAGACAAAAGGATGGAGCTCTGAAGAGAAGCACAGAATGTGTTGAAATGATACTGACTTCAGATAAAGTCGGACGCACGACTGCATTTTGTTACACTAACGACCAAGACCAACATCATTACAAAGGCTATTGCACTGTTTTATAGCGTGGCCTTAAATTATGGGAGACGGATGAAAAGAGGACGGTAAAAACTGAAGCAGGGGACTTTTTCATTTCCCTGCGCGGGTCACGCAGGGGACTTCAAACAGAACAAGGACGCGTGTTTGTTGAGAGACACATTGCACACAATTATATTAATATATTTATTGTTCTTTTCCTCATCTTCTGATAAAAGAGAATAAACTGTGGGAAAGAGGAACGGGGCCAAAAAACAGGGTCAGTGAAAGAATGTGTGTGTGTGTGTGTGTGTGCATTGTGATTGTTGTTTTTATTCAGGTTACTGAAGAGTTGGGTAAAGCCTCAATCTATCATCTCTCATGTCCTCCAGCAGGTAGATGATTATTGTATTGAATCAATTGCAACATGCACAGATTGGATTAAAAAGGGGGGTATTAACTTGCTGCTTCCCCACAACGCATGTAAACAACTTAATGGGTTTATTCACCTAATCAGAGTGAGGACAATAATGAGATTGTTGCATGTAAACACAGCGACGCCGCTGATGAAACGCTCAGCCCCGGTCGTCTGGTCTTGTTCTGATTAGCTGCTGCAGAGCCACGCGGAGACAAAGCCTTAGATTTCACTCAAGTGACTGAGAGATGATGATGTTTAGTGCATGTGTGTGTTTCTTTTGTATTACACACATGATGCAACGGCTGTTAAATACTAAACTTTACAAAACCAAAGCAAGCCTTTGGTAGTTTGAGTATCTGGAAGTTCTGGAGTACACAAACAACGGGACTTGCTGTTCCTCATCTCCATATTGGCCACACAGACGACCCGTCCTGATGTGTATTCAGCATAGTAATGTGTGCGTAGATGACTCAGCTGGGATTAGTGTCTGTCAGAGTAACAACCGTTTTGGTGCCAAAATCTTTCTTTGCATCTCTTTGTGTTTCAACATGAAAAAAGATTGGGAATTTCATAATAAAAGGGACTATTTCTTTGTTCAAACACAAATAAGGGAATCGACGGCGTTCACGCCGTGCAGCCCGGGCATCAGGGTTCAAGGCTCAGCTTCATTATTCCACACAGGAATGCAGACTGGAACAGTTTTAGCCTCCCCCCCACGCCACAAATGAAGATTTTTCCAATTCACAAAATAGCAATTAAAAACTGCACAAAAGAAAAGAAAAAAATCCAGCAGATTGGTGGAGTGGAGAATTCCACAGGTTCAATGCATGTTATTGTAAAGCATGAATAACATGCAGAGACAAGATAGACGAGGAGACATTTGTTTATGCTGTTGGACACAGGACAGCTACTTGTGTTGATGGTAATTTTATGTCCATCCACATTCCTGTCATGTGCGAGTGACTTGCATCACAACACAAATACAGATGCTTTACAGTCATACACAGCCTGAGCAACAAATTCAACGTTTTGCTTTAGCTTTCTTCACATCAATTAGGAAAAAAAAAAAAAAAAAAAAAGACGGATTCATTACGACAACTCCACTCTGCGGAGAAGTGTAATTAATCCCTTACAAATAACACCTGTTATTCAATATGCTGCTCAGTGGTTAAACACCGCGGCGGCACGGTGCATCAGTGTGCGCGACTTGTGCTCTTCAAGGGGGTGATTAGGTTTCCCCTGATTGATTTCCCCCAATGAATCATAACAGCAGCGGAGGGTAAACACGAAAACATACAACAAATGTGTAGTTTTCATTCCCGAGAAGACGAGAGCAGATTTTCCAATGTGGTTGTTATTGTGATCATGTGATCGCTGTCTCCCACTGACGAGTTTGACAAATTCAGGAGGATCTGATGATAAGGTGAGTTGATACGATACTGTTTTTTCTTTTTTTTTGGTTTTGAAGTAAAACCAGTGGGCAGCCAGCTCTGCAGCCCGCAGCGAAACGTTTAACACTGCTAAACATAACTGACAACAGCAAATGAATGTCACAGTCAATGGTTTTAAAACTTTAAAAAGGCCTGAGACCTTCAAAAAAAAAAAAGTAGGATCTATGGAGAAAAAGGGGACGCGGCGTCCAGTAGTGAGAGTGAGGCTGCGCGTTATCTCCACATCCCCAGACGAATTTATGCAGAATTTGGTTTTTGGCCTCTGCTGCGCTGCTTTTATCCTGTGAATCCACACGTTTCCTTATTTCTCTGTCTCATGCTGTGAAGCGCCGACGAAGCCGCCATCAACCTGTGGAGGTTACGACGCTAAACACAAAGGCTTTGTGCAGGGGAAGGTTCGGTGACGGACGCATCAGGCACCATGGACAGTTCCATAGTGATTACGACAACACAAAGTGTGCGTGGCAATTACTCTGCATACACTTAGAGCTGCGACCGTTAGAAGACTATAACGGAGCTTTTAATGGCTTCTACAGGAAAACGATTCAGCAGATTCTTGATAGGCAGCTTGAGGATATCGATGGTAAAAACGGATGTCTGGGGATTTAATATATTCACTCATTTATGAAAACGGGAAAAAAAAAAGAGAACACCATGTCATCCCCGTATCACCTTGCAGCCGCTCAGTTCTAATTAACAGCAGCTTTTGTGCAGCAGAAAGAGTTTCAACAATTCCTGTCCAAACTTTTCCGTTTGATTGAGTTCTATATTCACGCCGCGCTGGGAATTCCCAGCTATAAATGCCCTGATCCTCACGGGGCATCATTCTGGATTCCTGTCAAAGTCACACTCTCTATCATTTACACTTCATTTTCCGTGGATCTGCTGGCTGCTCGGGAGTCGGACTGACACCCCACATTACGGCGCGGGACAAATTTCCTCTTTCCTCGGCTCTTGTCTCAGCTATGAGGACACAGACGGGGATCTGAAGCTAAATATAACATGAAGATGTCCGTGGGACATTTGACAAGTTGAGATGTATAGTTTCTCCTCACAGTATTATGTAAAATATAGTATTATGCATATGTAAAATACAGGCTACATGCGGCTCCACCATACTTCATATTAAGGCCCTTCCAAAACAATCCCTGAGGATGACATGTTCCTATTTAGCCAGCCTTTCCCAACAGCTGCTGCCTTATTGTTCTGACATTTCCAGGGAATTAGTTATTATTCAGAGGTGTTTATTGAGACGTATTGTCTGATCTCCTGTTATTAAACTCCCTCTCTATCTGCCGAGGGCCAACATATACAGTATGTTCCACTTTACAGTGCCAATGGCTTTGACTCAGACTGAAGTGAGTGACAGAACTCGAATACTATTATTTCTGTATGTGATCTTTAACACGTTATAAAATTAAATGGAAACGTATCAAACAAGGTGAAAACACGATATGAGGTAATTAAGTATTTAAAAGTAATCGATGGGAATAATCTGCCGGCATCAAGAACAAACCACCAAAACGAGGTATCGTTATAAGATGAAGGCCCAGATGGCGCCAAAGAGTGTTAACTCAGATGTTAACCTCGCGCCTCTAGCAGGAAAACGCCTCCCATCAAACAGCTTGTGAAACACGCTGTGAGTCTGCCGCCTGGACGTTCAGGAGGCCAAACAGACTGCTCCTTTGAACTCTCACAGACAGAAGAGTTAAAAGCGAGGGAGGTGCAAGCGGCGACGACGTGGTGCCGGACGCGGCATTTCGTTAACGAGGTCCGTCATGTGTGGGGAGAAACTTTTCAGACTGTGTTTTCATTAAGAGTTGATTTAGTGAAAAGTGGAAGGGAGGCTCATTGTGCGAGTGAGAAAGGTCAGGAGTACATTTTTGGACTAATGTTGTTTTATCTTTGGCTCGCTGTCTTCCTGATTAATTATGTTGGCGATGAGCAGACAGGAGAGAGACGCAGGGCGCTCGCAGTGGCCTGTGTGTGGGAGTAGGGGGCAGCGATAGCCTCGGATTATAAAGTTTGGGGAAAAGAACGCGCATTCGGGTCAAAATATGTAATGAACCTTTTTCCTAATGAGCTACGACGAGGCAAGTAAAAAAAACTCTGAAGTCGGTAATTTTGGATTTGTCTGCAGTGAATTTGACAATGAATGGAGAGACTGGCAAAAAGTTACATTTCAGAGCGCTGTGAAAAAACACTGGTAAGTTACAACACAACCCTGCTTCCTGATTCCTATGTAAAAATGCAGATACACGATAGCATAGCATAGCATAGCATAGCATAGCATAGCATAGCATACCATACCATACCATACCACAGCATACCATAGCATAGCATAGCATAGCATAGCATACCACAGCATAGCATAGCATAGCATACCACACCATACCATACCATACCATACCACAGCATAGCATAGCATAGCATACCACACCATACCATACCATACCATACCATACCATACCATACCATACCATACCATACCACAGCATAGCATAGCATAGCATAGCATAGCATAGCATAGCATACCATACCATACGATACCATATCATACCATACGATGCGAGGAGGCATCCAACACTCTCACTACATCACAAACACTGTGGCCATTACTCTTTTCATCTCTAAATATAATGTTCGTCAGACAGATATTGACTTTTCTTTGTTTCTCAGCTCAATCCATCACAAGCCTCTGAAATTCACTTACACCTGCCACTGCGCCGAACCATCAGAGACGCAGTTCATCTCTCGGCTTTTACCCCTCACATGGAGAAAACTCCGAGATCCACTCGGAGCAGCTGCTCACTCTCTATCTGCGAGAGGCAGGCCGTGATTTTCCGGGTGGAGATGTAGATTAAGATCCCGACGACAATATAGCAAATGGTCCTCATGCTCTCTGTCTCCACCTGGCAGACAGTGACAGCTGCAGGTCGAACCTTTATTTTTTTCTTATGTTTATAAATGAATTACTTTTCTTTCCCTGCCACCTCCTGTTGCCTCCATCGCTTGTCTTAGAGCCCGGCTCGAACACTTTTCCACAGAGGCTACTTGATCTTTTTTATTATTTCTAACTAGAAGATACCCTCAGGACACGTCTGAGGACTGAGACCACCATCCAGGCCTGTGGGATCGATGACAGTGTTCCTGAAATCTCAGTGTCATTGGAGAGCTGTACCAGCCGTGACACCTTGATAACCACAGCTTTAATCACGTCAGCACAAATCTCATCCACCGCTGGCATTAGCCCGCTGTATAGACCTCTGTCCGGACCACTGCAGAAGATATGAGCACCGACCTTCTGACAATATTTCTCCAACCATCTGCGTCTTCATTTGCCAACGTCTGAAGAATGCACACGACTGTGTTTGTGACTTAACAAAACGACGATAATTGCACACAACAACTTGACGGACATCAAGTGACCAAACTTTTCTCCCTCAACCACTTTGTTATTGTTTCTGTCTCCATTTATTTTTTTTCTTTGAAGTCAAATGGAGAATGAAACGAGTGTCGAGACCTGCGCCGACCGGCTCAGACCACACAGCCAGTAAAGCAGGAGCCAGAAAACAATCGGACTCACCTCCATTCGTTTCTTTACATTGTATATTATTTAGCATTTATCAGTATGACGCTGGTGCAGCTTTAAAGATTTGCGGTGATTTAATCCTGTTGACGTAAAGAGAAATTATTATTACGATGTTATTAATTACTGCTGGTGCCATAACAAACCATAAATGTCTCTGAGGAGACAGTGCCACTGTCCCCACTGGGACCATTTGCACCATATGGTCCTTTGAGTATAGTCTGACTGATCACCTACTGACACATCAGGCAAATACAGTCTCCACTCCACTGTTCCTGCTCCCACTGCTACTGAAGACAAAGTTTTGATAGCTCCAGGCCGCTGGCTGAAGGTATCTGCACCAAACTCCACCAAACTTGACTTCATGAAAAGGATCAAAAGTATAAATGATAGATGAACGAAATACATGATCAATACGGCGCACATGAGATCCATACCATGAAATGGGAAAAATCCACGTGTCACCTCTTCCTTGGCGGTGAAAGAGCTTTCTCCGTTAATGCGGCGGCTCAGCGACAACCTGATGGCGTACAGTGTGGCAGGGGACGTAGATGGCCAGAGCAGGGTAATTGCTCTGGTATCGGGGGGGAATGGCACCAAATTGGAATCAGTCCTGGAGACCGGGGCTACGCTGATTGAGAAGCAGCTGCGACGGCGAGAAGGGGCAGACGTCCTCCATGGGAGCACGGATAAGGAGGACACAGATAAAAAGACCAGGGAGACCCGAGTATCTAGTAGAGGTGTGTGTGTGTGCGCGTTTGTGTGTGTGTGTGTGTGTGTGTGGGCTGCAAGTGAGTTTCCCCTGTAACGAGCTGGATGAGCGTAATATTCCGGGGAGGTAGAAGTTTGGCCTCGACGTGGGAGACGTCTCTCGCCTCACCTTGGGCCCTGCCATTGTTTCATCAGAGCTTAATGATCCCGCGAGCAGCGTGACAAGCAGAGGGTGCGTCGGCGACACTGTGCATCCATTCATGGCGTCATTATGAGCGCGCAGCTCGGGCTAATATATTAGAGAGCGTTTTGACAGAGGTGTAAATCTCAGCAGGTTGTTAGTCGGGAGGAACAAGCCTGTCTGCCTGACGGCCTGTCGTCAGTCTCAGCGAGCGCTCGACAACGTTTGCCATTAAGTGTTGGCTTTGAAAATGACTATCAGTTACACTTGATGTGCTGGAGGATGTTTGTCATGCGGGCTGAAGGAATAAAGCTGGAACAATGACTAAATCCCACAATTATTCCCAGGACTCAGGATCAGGACTTAAAGAAAACCCTTCTGCAGATTGACAGCTGGGTCACCATTAACATGGCGTCTTTTTCTTTTTCCTATACGAGGTAAAGCTGAGCATGAGAGTCTTCTGCACGTAGCTCTATTCTCCTCCAGATAATGAAGGGAACTCAGGGGCTTGGGGGTGATCTCTGGATCCTGATGCACAGCCATGGAGTTCACCATTCAAGCACCACTTGTGATCTCTCCAGACCTCCACTGGGGGACCAGAGAGGTCACAGCACAGCCCAGCTTGATCATAGATTCCTCTGTCTTTTGTCCCCCCCCCCCCCCCCACCACCGTTATCCCCTCTGGTATCAGCAGCCTCTACTATACAGTGTATTGGCCGTTTGATGACTCAAATTAAAATCATTTCAGGTCCCTTAATATGCTGACGGGGGGGGGAATTAGTCAACCGAGTTGGGGATAATGAACAGATAACCACAGATTCTCCATCCTGAAATTCCTGCTGCATTCCCGCTTGAACCAAACACAACACAGAGATGTCAGTGTGTCTGTGATCCATGGTCGCCAGCCTGTTTTCTTAATCAGTGCGGCGCACTGTACACTTCAACTCGCTCCCAGCAACATACCTCCCCTGACTCGGAGATAAAACATGGGGTCTGTCACACAGACTTGTGCTGCGGCCCCGGCAGGGGAGCCCTAATGATGGCAATAAAAAACAAATGCAAATGATTACCTTGGGGTTCCCTCTTGTGCCGAATCTGTTGCTCAGCCTCTGGCTCTCAGGATGGATCGCTGCCATCGTCTGTGGACAAGAAGCGTTAGGAAAATAAACACCAAGCGGGCCGACGCGGGCAGCAACAAGGCAATAACAATAATACCATTATCTGTTACAGGCTACGAATGGTGAAGAACGACATGGCACGCTCTGCCAATCAAATCAAACCAGCTCGTCTTCATTTGTAACTTTGGATCAAAATCAATATTTATATGTTATGACATCAACAAGGTGTGAACAATGACGTAAGCACTGCTTCACCGTAATGTTATAATACATGTGATATACAATATGATAATTAGCAGAAGCAAATTCAATCAATAACATTGGATATTCACAAAAGCAGTTATGAAGATAACGTGCGTAGATGGCAGGCGATTTCCTACTGTGAGCAGCACTAACGCACTGAAGCCGATCACGTGATCAGTGATAACGCAAAACAGTGTGCGCCGACCTCGGTCAGGCTCTGCAATTTGCTCTCTGCAAGTTTTTGTATTTATTTTTAACATTTAATTCTCAGGTAGAGACTGGAACAGAAAAAACACATACAACCCCCCCTTCATCCACTTGAATTCATCAACAGTAATTTTATTTTATTTTTTTTCTACACTGCAGGCAAACAATATGGAAATGAGTCTCGCGCCCATTGTTGAGTGGCCAGAGTTCAATTCCATGAAAATGTTTTTGGCTCTAGTGGGTCATAACTGAAGAGTCAACACAAAAAGAGGGTCTCATTATATAAAAAGAACTGAATGAATTATTTTTCTGAAGTATGCCAGCCTTTTGGATTTTGGATGGACAGGCAGGAAATGAGCGGAGATGCACAGAATAACATATACATATACATGTGTGTGTGTGTGTGTGTGTGTGTGTGTGTGTATAAAGCTCTGTGTTAAACAAATTAAATAGAAATAAAAATAAAACGGCGAGGCTTCTCTGAGATGAGGCCTCGGGGACTGCGTGTAGCGTGCCGTAGCGGCGAGTGACGCTCGAGGCTCAGGGATGAGCGCCTCCAGTTGTGCGTCAACAGGTGGAATGAGACTTGTGGTGATGTCAGATTCGTTTGGGGGAAAAAGCGAGGTGGACCTTCTCTGCAGACAGGTGACTCATGCATTGTCTCGTGTGTGCGGCCACGCTAATACTCAAGATGTATGGCTCAGACTTGTGCAAGCACTGACAATATTGTTCTTGTGGGTTAATAAATAGTTAAGTGTCCTACATAAAGATTCACCACACATTCACTCAAGGTTATCTACTGGTGTGTGTGTGGAGACCTGTGAAATATGAAACAGTAAGATTACAAGCTTGAGATCACACAAGAGCAATGAAATACAAACATATCTGCAGCTGTTGTGCTGCAGCTGGAAATGCCTGCTTTTCTATTTCAGCGTGTGTGTGTGTGTGTGTGTGTGTGTGTGTGTGTGTGTGTGTGTGTGTGTGTGTGTGTGTGTGTGTGTGTGTGTGTGTAAAGCTCTGTGATAAACAAATTAAATAGAAATAAAATAAAACGGCGAGGCGTCTCTGAGATGAGGCCTCGGGGACTGCGTGTAGCGTGCCGTAGCGGCGAGTGACGCTCGAGGCTCAGGGATGAGCGCCTCCAGTTGTGCGTCAACAGGTGGAATGAGACTTGTGGTGATGTCAGATTCGTTTGGGGGAAAAAGCGAGGTGGACCTTCTCTGCATGCAGGTGGCTCATGCATTGTCTCGTGTGTGCGGCCAGGCTAATACTCAAGATGTATGGCTCAGACGCAGTGCAAGCGCTGACAATATTGTTCTTGTGGGTTAATAAATAGTTAAGTGTCCTACATAAAGATTCACCACACATTCACTCATGGTTATCTACTGGTGTGTGTGTGGAGACCTGTGAAATATGAAACAGTAAGATTACAAGCTTGAGATCACACAAAAGCAATGAAATACAAACATATCTGCAGCTGTTGTGCTGCAGCTGGAAATGCCTGCTTTTCTATTTCTGTGTGTGTGTGTGTGTGCGCGTGTGTGCGTTGTCGTTATTTGGTGGTTTGGGTCCTTCGGGGCTCAAGGTGTCTATCGGTCAAAACAATCTGAACAACAATTTTATGATTGATTTGTCATGCAGTCATATAAGAAGCTGATATAAAGTACACACAGTGTGTGTGTGTGTGTGTGGGGGGGGGGTCTTTGTTGTTTTTTTTAGCAGGGGCTTTGTTTTTGCTCATTTTGCTGATGATCTTTTTAACTTCACACAGCTTTGTGTATTTTGGGGAAGTCTTCTGTGATGTGGGTTTATGGATCACAGTTAATGGCTACAACGTCCTCAGCGCACAGCAGCGAATCACAATGAGAGTCACAATGAAACGTAACCATGTCATTAGGGCCGTTCGCTAAAGTTTGAGGTGGACGTCACTGTCGGCTGAAATGACTTTTGTCTAATGAGCTACATTTGAATAATGTATTCACGCACAGATCTGGAGCGCTGATATGGCGATGATGAGGATATATGACTGAAGACCACGTCTGCAAGACGCAACACACACTCACATAATTAATGGCGACTTGTGGCGTGGAGCGGCGGGTCACTCAAACAGAGACGCGTCGCCGCGGAGACGTTCGCCCTCGTTGTGATAAACCACAGGCTGGAGTATTGTATGAGAGCGTGTGAGATGACAATCTTTACCCTGCTCAGAGATTCACACTTAAAGAACATGCTCCTTTTTTTTATTTTTTTGCTCATTGTTAAACTATTCCTCATTCAACAAACAGCATATCCATATGCATGTAGTGTTCAATCGACAAAAACCAAAGTCAGAGAGGAGAAAAAAATGAATGCACTCGAATCAGAATGACTTAAAGCAATGTTGTTGCTGTTTTCCTGAAGGACCTCAAACCTTCACCTCTATTAAGGCCTGTATGCACAAAGACCTCAAGTCGCTGGAAAAGGTTGCATTGCCACTCAATACGTGCGGCGCTTTAACGGCCTCATCAGTCGTGAGAGCACCGCGAGATATGGTCAGCACACAAATCAGGCTCCTTTCACTGCTCATAATGTCCTTGAGGACTTTGTGGAGACTGTGGACGGCAGGAGATGAACCCAGCCTGTGCTCCTCAGACGTGAGTCACACCTCTGGCCGACCGACTGCACCGAGACCGAGTGTTGACTTTGTATTTTCAGCTTTCAAAAGTGTGTACACACACATAGAAAAATGGAGATCAATGCGATCTGGCATTCACGTGGAGCTGCTGCCATGTAATCGAGGATTTGTTTGTGTTACAGAGCCACCTAGTGGTAGGGCTGGTATCAGCAGAGTGCAGAACTTTACAGGGGTTTTTCCATGCGGTGTGGAGTCGTGTCCTCCTCTGTCCACCTCAGTGTGTGTGTATGTGTGTGTGTGTGTGTGTGTCCACTTGTACTTGTTCACTCCACAAACAAAGGCAGATGCTTATAGATCTGGATTTGAGATTGTGATTTAATTAGGTCCGACTCTGGGAGCTGTCTCGGAGGTGGCTGCTCCGACATGCTGCATAGCTCATTATGGATGAATTAATTAAGTGGGACGTACAGTTGGCATCATCCACGTGGCACACGCTAATGCATTATGTATTGTTGTTATTATTATAGGGCCTAAGTAAATCAGGTTTGATCGTCGGTTGTGTATCAGGGAAAGTTGTGCTGCTTCACACCTGACGTCCTGTTTGCGTGTTCATATCCCTGCTCATTTTATAAGATACATACACGCCGAGTGCTTTTGATATGGACTGCTTTTGATTTGCATAACAATGTTGGCGCCGCCACCGCTCGGCGTCAGTCTAGTGTCTGCATCACATCAAATAATGTTCACTTCAGATTCCATTTACTCAGCCGAGGAAGGTGCTTTACGGCCATGTTTTATTTGCTTTGATTGGATGTGGTTACATCACGAGGGTATGAAGAGACTTCAGACTCGCTCAGGTCTGAGGGGCCACGCTTTATTTGTACAGATCTCCAACACTTCAGCTTGTTGAAGGAACTTTTCTTTCCATTCTATCTTTAGATTTGACTGCTTGAAGCTACAATAATGAATATGTTCATGTTAATAATGCATGGAGTGAGTATGTGTCATAGAAGGGGAATTACTCACACTGACAACGCCACAGAAATATTTCCAGTCATGTTTAATGAGCGTTGTGACCTGACAGGATTTTCACTGTTTTACTTCAGTGCCACAGCTCAGCCACGTTTACCATTGGCAGGAAGCTATCAGCAATTAATCTGTAACTTTGCTGGAATAATTAATTAACCAATTATTTGGTGTGATAAATGTCACGGGGATAAAAAGCGGACAATTTACAGTAGCAATTTTTTCTCCAACTAGCAAAAGTTTATCCTTCTGCTGATCCATTTCCATCTAATTGCATGAACTCTGTTCTGTGCACAACAGCATACAGATATAATTAGTCATCAGAACATTTGTGACATGAACATTGCAATTAGCAGATAAATAGATGGAGAAATGACAAAGACTGCACAGAACTAAAATTAGAGCATATAACAGACTCTCATCCAACAGTCAACAACAACCAGTCCATCGATGACAACAACAATCAGTCCAACGATGACAACAACCAGTCCAACGACAACAACAACCAGTCCAACAACAACAACCAACAACCAGTCCAACGATGACAACAACCAGTCCAACGACAACAACAACCAGTCCAACAACAACAACCAACAACCAGTCCAACGATGACAACAACCAGTCCAACGACAACAACAACCAGTCCGACCGAGTGTTGACTTTGTATTTTCAGCTTTCAAAAGTGTGTACACACACACAGAAAAATGGAGATCAATGCGATCTGACGTTCACGTGGAGCTGCTGCCACGTAGTCGAGGATTTGTTTGTGTTACAGAGCCACCTAGTGGTAGGGCTGGTATCAGCAGAGTGCAGAACTTTACAGGGGTTTTTCCATGCGGTGTGGAGTTGTGTCCTCCTCTGTCCACCTCAGTGTGTGTGTGTGTGTGTGTGTCCACTTGTACTTGTTCACTCCACAAACAAAGGCAGATGCTTATAGATCTGGATTTGAGATTGTGATTTAATTAGCTCTGACTCTGGGAGCTGTCTCGGAGGTGGCTGCTCCGACATGCTGCAAAGCTCATTATGGATGAATTAATTAAGTGGGACGTACAGTTGGCATCATCCATGTGGCACACGCTAATGCATTATGTATTGTTGTTATTATTATAGGGCCTAAGTAAATCAGGTTTGATCGTCGGGTGTGTATCAGGGAAAGTTGTGCCGCTTCACACCCGAAGCGGCACAACCAGTCCAACAACAACAAACAACAACCAGTCCAACAACAACAAACAGCAACCAGTCCAACAACAACAAACAGCAACCAGTCCAACGACAACAACAACCGGTCCAACAACAACAACCAACAACCAGTCCAACAACAACAAACAGCAACCAGTCCAAGAACAACAAACAACAACCAGTCCAACAACAACAAACAGCAACCAGTCCAACGACAACAACAACCAACAACAATCAATGCGTCCATTTCCCTGGTCTGATCGGTGTGTTATGGCTTTTTAAAGGCGATAATCTGTCAGTGTTGTGTTGACATCTGTCCCCCTGCCTCCACATGTGCCCAAAAAAAACCCCTTTAATAAAATATGACATAAATAAATAAACAGAGGTGCCGGCAGAATAAATAACCAAACATGTATCACCACAAAGTCTGCGATCAGATGATGGTGAATGAGAGCAGCATAGTAAACCACAACATGCCATACCTACGTAATGTATACGAGCCCTGAGCCGTGAGCCGCCAGCTCCTCTGTAGGTGATAAACCTCACCTCAGCGCCATAAATATCCTCCGCTTGTTTATTGCATCTTATCGCGCGGCGTGGTCGATGATGCATCATTAATTTAAGAACCTTTCTAATGAATGTGAAATGAAAGACTCTCAAGCAGGCAATTTCTCTGCACTTATCATACAAGGGGAGACGGCGCCCGGCAGTATTTTCAAAGTCTTTAGCTGAGCGCTTGTGAAACTGGCGAGCTCTGCCGCCCCGCTCTGCCGGCCCCTCATCTTTCACCCGTGACAGAAATTACATGATTCAGTGGTCCCGTGGAAGAGCTGATGGACAGCCCGCTCTAAAATGTTAATAAACACACTGTTTTATATAGCCGCCTTTCATTTTTCATCAACAAATACAGCTTTAACCTTGTCTGCTGCCACCCCTCCACGCCGCCGCAGAGGTTATGGCTACACTGACATCTGCAATTCAATTCAAACCCCCACCCCCCACCCCATCACAGCACAATGAGACACCTGAACACAGTGATCTCATCGATACGTGGAGTGTATGAAAGCAAATAAAGGGACGGTTAACGATTTTCCACGCCGCACTTGACCTTCCCACTACACCAAGGAAACGCTCCGGTGCTGCCGGGGACTCTCTGGAACAAATGCTCCCACAACAAGCTTGTTTTCAGCATCACTCAGCGCACTGGGACCAAACGGTGTGCACGCTCATGTGTGCAAGGCGTCCATTGATCACTGCCGTCACATGCGTCAATACAAAAAAAAGTGCAGAAAAGGCACAAGTTCTCAGACAATGATATGATACTACATTTCATACAGCGGCGCGTTCAGATCAATGATGTTTCAATTTCCTCTCCTCGGTCTCATCCACTGACAAATATGCTGGGAATATTGTTATGGCTCGTCTCAGCGTGTGCTGACCTCTTCACTGTGATGGATGCTCTTAAACGCTGTAATGAGACTCTCGCAGCGGGGCTTTTGTGAAATGAGTCAGAGAACTCCGCAGAGTCTTTTCTCTTCAGGTAAAAGAGGTTTTGATGAGAGACAGCTGTGCTCTATCATCAAAACCCATTATTGATCCATCTTTTGAAGTGCACCAAGCGTACGCGTCTACATTATGTGCATGAGTTTGTTCATTTCTGATCAAAATAAAAAAAGAGAGAGAGGATTATACAGAGGGCAGTGAATCTGAACTGTAATTTAATGATTCCTGTAATTAGTGCACTGTGTAAGCACAAGGTCATTAACGTGCTGCTTGGGTGAATTTTTCAAAAGGTGGCGACGGCTGCACGAGAACCCTCTTGCACAACCTATTTGGAGACAGTGCCATCTAGTGGATGATATGTGCAAGTACAAATAGAAAAAACAAGTGAAGAGAGCACCAGGGCCCTGTTTCAGAAAGGAGGGTTAACAAACTCTGAGTTAAAATCTAGACTCAGGGTTGACCAACCCCGAGCTGTCCAACTCAGAGTTTTCGGTTTCAGAACAGGTGATAAGAGTTAGGTCAATCAACTCAGAGTTGCTTTGACTCTGCTTTAAGCTCGCGCACGCGGAGGTGAAAAGCCCTCATGAATGGAACAAAGATAACGTGATTCACCATGACAACACGTGAAAACAAACAAATAATATTCTATTTGTGTGTTTGTGAACACAGGTGCTGTCCAACAGGTACAAAACGTTCTTAGCAGCAACAAAAGATGAAATATAAAAATATAGTACAAACAGGTAGGCTGTGTTTGTTTAGTCTGTCCCGAACAGCAGTGAGTGGCTGCATTCAGCCTGTCAGTGTTTCAGCTGTCCCAACACTGTCACTGTTTAACTCTGTCACTATTTAACTCTGTCACTATTTCCTATTGTCTATTTGAATCGGAAAATCGCTTTTGATTTAGAAGATGTGAGTGCATCGCT
>JAFBJQ010000852.1:63547-110749 GCA_016785345.1 Trinectes maculatus
GAGATAAATGATTGACGGTGCTGAAAACGGTAACGTTCATATAAATATTCATGTTGAAATGATAAAACGTCTAATCGGGGTCTGATGATTTTCTCACAACGGAGATTCCAGAGCAGTATTTGTGCTTCGATATCAATCGTGTCTTCCAAAAAAGCACACGTCATGTGTGCCACGCCTTTCTGTCCACACACAGGCTCAGACAAAGAGGACAAACTCAGGGTTAGTTGGATAAAACCTGCCAGCGAGCAGGTTATGTTTACAGAGTATGTTGCCGCGGTAACTGACTCAGAGTCCAGCTGAACCGGCTTCGTGAAACCGAAAACCCAGAGTTTCCGATGACGCTGAGTCAACTAACTCAGAGTTTTCACTAAACCTGCTTCCTGAAACAGGGCCCTGGATGGATAGACAGACAGACAGACAGACAGACAGACAGACAGACAGACAGACAGATAGATAGATAGATAGATAACCATTTTAAGACAAAGACACAATTCTCAACCTCAACATTCTTATGTTTACAAAGAACAAAAACAAAGTATTTTTTGAGATGAATGAAAACTAGGAACATAAACGATGCATACACACCATCAGCCTGACATGTTTTTGTACTTTGGGTTTATAGCCACTAGGGGACGCTCAGGCTCCTTTCCCAGGGTCTGTGAATGCTTTGCTGTTTATTAATTTTAATCGACGTCATTTAGAAAAAAGTGAAAATAAAGTGTAGCCAATGATCAGAGAATTAACGACTGATTCCCTGTGAGTGCAGTGAGTCATCCCGCAGGACCAGAGGATGATGGTCTTCATAGAATTGATATGATCTAAGACGGGAACAAACATAGTTTGTTCCTGTGGCCGGCCGTATTTTAAAAGCATCAGAGTTGAGCTTATTAAGTCTGACATTTAAAATCTGCCTGGAAATGCAAACGAGATGACTAACAGGTTGTAAGCCGCAATTTTACAACACCAGTCAGAAAGAAGAAAAACAAACAAACAAACAGGAAAGACAGCAGAGTTGCTGGAAATGAGGTCCGTCCAATTTCTGGTTGGAGAATATGAACACAAATAATCAGACTAACCCACAACTAGATTGTCTTCACGCAGTTCATCATTTAATCTAAATGTTGTGCACAACAGTTTGTACTAATGTGTTTCAATAAAGGGAAAAGAACAATAACAAATAAGAGCACATCCTGCTCCTGTATGAATGATGCATGTCCTTGTTTTCATAATGTTCCATTAACGAGTGCAGTTTTACATTAGTGGAATATAGAGTCTGAGATTAGCAGGTTTTTGTTTGTGTGTGTGTGTGTGTGTGTGTGTGTGTGTGTGTGTGTGGTCTCCATGGAGATAAAGTGGGAAAGCGCTTGTAACCAATACCCACCCTCTAATGAGTTATTGGCAGTTTGCTATTCTCTGTTGAACGAACCAATCTGAGGGTTACAGAGCAATTAGCCGTTTGTGCGCAGTGCGTGAAAGCGTCCGTGTGGCAATGGCGAGGTGAGAGCATCCAGAAGTCAAAAGGCCTGCATGCAACTCTTTCACAGTAAAAATGTCCTTTTGTGTTTGCTGCGACTATAAAATATCATCAGGGAATTAAACAGTGTGTAAAGTGGAGTGCTTCTTATTACCTAACTAATAAAGTACATTACTTCTCTATTTAAAGATCTACCAATAAAACATAAAGCAGGTTATGTAACGGCGCCGTGGGGCGGGGGAGGGACGGGGGGGTGGTGGATTGATTCAAGTTCCCATAAAGTATCAGATCGAGTGTCATGATGAATATTCATAAATTGCTTTAATGAAGACCTCACATTGATTAGGCTTTTTCTAATGGGCTGTATCAAAGTGAATGCCAGAATGGAATTGGATTACAGTGACTTTGGGAAGCACTGTGAGACTGTGCCCACGTTGGAAATGAAGATGTGCAGA
This sequence comes from Trinectes maculatus, assembly GCA_016785345.1. NCBI lineage: Eukaryota > Metazoa > Chordata > Actinopteri > Pleuronectiformes > Achiridae > Trinectes > Trinectes maculatus. Next base: position 65,477 of record JAFBJQ010000852.1, read on the forward strand.
CCACTAACGGCATAATTGACAGGGATGAAGACGGATGGATCCAGGCGACTGCTGCCGAGCTCGTCCTGCCCAAAGCAGAGGAGCCTACAGCTGTGACACACACACACACACACACACACACACACACACACACACAAAGACACACACAGAGCAAGGCGAGATTTAATTAGCTTCAAAGGCCCTTTTTTTTTTTTTTTTTTTTTTTTTTAGAAAAATCAGTTCCTGCCTGGATTCAGAGGAAAAAGGTTTTCCTCTTGAATCCTGTTCAGTTTCAGGGAAGATGGAGCTGGCACCATCTTTAGGTATAATTCAAGGCGAACCCCTGTAATTTACTTGGACGCAGGTGAGGGATGGAGAGATAAAGTTCAGACTTCACCCGGAGCAGGTCCTGCTCCTTTGCCGGGTTTGTCAGAGTGTTATCATAAAGTTCTACAGATCTCTGAACCTCCGCCGGTGAAATCCCGAGAATCAAGCTCAAAGGGGATTTCTGCTCAACTCAATCCGGGGTGATTCTTTTTTTCTTTTCTTTTTTTTTTTGACTACAAACAGAAAAAAATAATGAGTCCACTGGTTTACTGTGGGTTTTAATTAAAATGGAAGGAAATCTCAATTAACTAAAAGAGTCAATGGACAGATTATTTTTATTTCGGTGCAGGTAGCGTGACCTGGGCCTCTCCTCTCTCACTGCAGACAGGCAGGAACACAGCTGTAACATGTGGCCGCTAATAAACGAGGTGACAGGCAGAGGTGGGAAACAAAGCTGACATCTCCTGGGTGTGATTAGACTGAAGGTGTCATCAGCTTTTTGGCAGAAACAGGGAAACGTGTCCCGGCACTTGTCTTGTGTGGATCAGCTCCTCCCTTTATAAGTGTTTGAATTAGTGTGTGAGCCAGTGGAGACTTAGAGAAGCATTATGCTATGATCTAACGTTATCAACAGCCACGAGTCCAAACATGACTTTCACTCCCACACAGTGAAACAGGCAGGTAACCTGTTCACAGGCCTGACAGTCGTGGGAAAGTTGTCACAGTCATCAGTCAGAGATGTTCTTTGTTAATTCGCTCAAAGGGGTTTTTCATGTTATTATTGCTTCACATATATGGCAGTTGATCATGTGCAGCTGAATGTGAGGTCCTGGATTGTAGACATCCTTGCATCTCGCGACTTTTGATTGGAAACAACAGCAAAAATTAAAAATGAGATTGTTAAAAAATATTTTGTGGAAAAAGAAGACAAAGAAGACAAATTTAAAGAAATCTAGTTTCAAATGACACTCCACACTACAACTAGATTTTCAGTTCAGCAAACACAGATTTACAGTTTCATAGTTTAACTTATGGATGGATATGCAGCAGCAAGTACCTGAGCCAGCCAGGAGGTGGCACTCACCACAGCTGCTGCCACCGAAGTGGAGACTTTCTATCTTATCGATTGTCTCATATTCATTGATTTGTTTACCTGCAACAGACAGGTACTCTATCAAACTGTTATTAGAGGCTTCATGAAAACAGATTTTGTTTTTTTGTTTTCTGGGGGGAGGGGAAGTGTGAGCTAAGCTCCTCTTGTGTTTCCTATCAACAGCTGAGTGCATAATCAATCACCATGAAACCTCCAGCGTCATGACGCCACTTGAAAAACAAACAACTCCTGCCAGATGTTATAACAGCAACTATAAGTTACTTTTCTCCGTTTCGTCCGAGGAGGATCTGCATCACACACTGTGGCCATTTCACCAGATGAACCCAGACCAGGGTCATCATCATCATCATCATCATCATCATCATCATCATCATCCTCGTCATCATCATCATCATCATCATTATCCTCCTCATCATCATCATCATCATCATCATCATCCTCATCATCCTCGTCATCATCATCATCATCATCATCATCATCATCATCCTCGTCATCATCATCATCATCATCATCCTCATCCTCATCATCATAGTCATCATCTTCCTCATCATCCTCGTCGTCATCATCATCATCATCATCATCATCATCATCATCATCCTCATCATCATCATCATCATCATCCTCATCATCATCATCATAGTCATCATCATCATCATCATCATCATCATCATCATAGTCATCATCATCATCATCACCATTCAGGGATCTGTATCTGTCAGATACATGGAAACATGACTCACTGAGTACAGGCCTTGTTAAAAACCTGTTTTTCACACATATTTCTTGATAGTCTGAAAAAAAAAAACATGCCACCTCGCTTCAATGATCCAAACAAGCTAAAGCACCTCGCCCCCGTCGATGGCTCTATGTTACTGTCCCTTTCACTGGTGTCATTTGAAAGCTTTTTGTCGCTGACGTTTTCCGAGGGATGAGTTGCGTTTTCTTTTTCACCGCCACCTGGTTTCTTCTTTTTTTTTAAAAAAAGAAAAAAGAAAAAAAAACGTTGCTTTTTCGAGGACACGAAAGAAAGAATGAGTCAATCGCTTTTCCTTTGGCCCTGCACACGCGCCCATGCAATATTAATCCAATCTGAGGAGGTGGTCCCAATGGGACCTCTCCATTACGTCTCCCAGCTTATCTCCCATTCCCCGATACTCCATGGAAAACCACTTATCCAACTCAAAAGTTTGCCTTGTTTTGTACTTTTGACTCGCTCCCTTGCTCCTGTCTTGGATATTTTATGTTGTATTATTGACCAGCTCTTTAACGAGGCATCGTGAATAAGCCGTAAAATCTCAGCGGCCAAGAAAAGAATAAAAAGACAAAGGCTCCATTACTCTGACGCCATTAGTGAATCTAAGAGGACAGCGGGAAAAACAACTTGTTTTTGATATTAATGGTAGTCGCACTAACTTACTTTTCACAACTGGTATACATCATTCCATGCAAAGTGGAAAATAAACTGCTGTTTATGACAGTTTTGTGTTTTTCCTAATTACGGTGTCGCGGGTAATGATGAAGAATGTAGGCTTTCATTACTCGCTCTGGTTTCATTATCTGATCCACGCTGCTTTGCTTTATGTTGACTCGTGATTAAAGCGGCAATTACACAGCTCTGTGAGAAAATGAAAAAAGTTCCAGCTTTGTATTTATGGCTGCTGGAAACTGTCTGTTCAGATTATGTATGAAGCCCACTGCTGTGTCTGGCAAGTGGAATTTTTTATTTTTTATGTTTGTGTCACCACCATGACTGTATTAATTCTGTAGAAACTTAGATAAACAACCACTAAAGCCATTTGTTTGAGAAAGCATCTAAAGTGGACCCTTAAACTGACTTGAGGGCTTATTTACTCCAACCTACATGTTAAGGGTTTGATCTATAAAGGAAACTCTGGCCCAGCGAGACAGCTGAATAATGCATCTGCAGCCGAAAACACTGAGAGGTGTTGAATTTGTGGTCATTAATGATTGATTGTCTATCGGTGTTTCCGGGCGAAGGGGAGACGCAGAGAAAAAAAAGGGTTTGAAGTTTCCATTCAAGCATAATACACAGAGATTCTAAAGTCAGAAATATATACAGGGGGTCCTCGAGTTACGACGGAGATCCTTTCCTGAGAATGTGTCGTAACCGAATTTCGACGTAAGTCGGAACATACATTCATTGTGCCATTGTGCATACATTGTGCCACCAGATGTCGCTATAACACCACGCTAAAATACGAGTTTATTATGGTGAATTGCCTTTTTTGTCCCTCTTGTCCCTCCGCCAGCCGGCCATTTCACATACGTAAACACAAGGCAGAGTAGCGTAGCTGTGCTGTGGAGGTGCTGGAGAGCCGGCAGGCGCGCTGAGAGACAGAGAGAGCGCTCACCAACTAGTTCCCGTGTGAAGTCTGTACGTATTTACGGGGCAAACTGCTTAAGCCGAAACAAGGAAGTTCACAGGAGATGTGTCCTAACCACGGAAACAACGTAATTCGTGACCGTCGTAACTCGAGGACCCCCTGTGTGTGTGTGTGTGTGTGTGTGTGTGTGTGTGTGTGTGTGTGTGTGTGTGTGTGTGTATATATATATATATATTTGATAATAATAGGGGAAATTAATAATAATAATCTTTTTATATGATAACAGAACTGTAAACACTGACTGATTGATTGGACTGAAAATGGCTCCAACACTTCACTCAGTGAAATCACCACACATCCTGGTAAATGGAGGAAAAAAAACAACAACATCGCGGACATGTTTTGATACAGCCGGATGATTAAGTGCCATCTTTTAATGAACAGCTCACTGTGTGTTGTGACAATGCAGCCGAGCTGCGGAGGGAAACTGTCTGCGTGCGAGGTTGGGTCTCCGGGTGTGAAGCTACAAGATCCGGCAGGAGAAAATTAACAGCTCTTGTCCACACGGCCTCTTTAGAGCGACTGGATCCCAGTAGCACCGCAGCGCTCTCCAGTTGCACTATCAACACTTTTAAATATTTAATCACGTCTGTCACAGGATCCCGCTTTTGACATTGACGCCAACCTCCACGCCGGCAGGAATGTTTTCCACTCCGCCGCCTCTCAAACCTCGAGTGCCAACAACCAACAATCTCAAGCACCACACTTCACACATCAAACGGTGTGGAGCTCAAATTGTAGCAGAGTGTAAACAAGGCAAATTGGCTTTTGCAGGGATGATCATAAGCTACAGGGGCTGGAGAGCGTGACTACAGAGCGGCGAGGACACCTGGAGACAGAGTCTCATGAGTTCTCCCAGGGTTTCTCGCACGCATGTTTGTCACCCGGACAACAGCCTCAGAGACAAACTTCACGCCGAGCGCGAGCGGGGACTCTGGGGCCGATTCCAGTGGCAGCCGCGCTGCAAATAGCACAGCCGCTTCTCCCATGTGTCTTTGTTCCCGTTGTTGGTTTCACTCTGAGAAAAAGGAATCATAAGGTCGCAGAGCAACCAGCAAGCAGTCCACCAAGTGCTGTGGGGAAAAAAAAAAAAATACAGCAGCTAGATGTTACGCAAAAGCTCTCTGGAAGACATGGGCCCATTAAAATGCAAGACTCCCTGGAGTTAACCTGTTTGCACTGCTTTCCTGTTTTCATTACCCCCCCCCCACAATCCACTCCACTCCCCCTTTAAAGCAAAATGACAAACATTCTTTTCTGAATCCACAAACATTTTTTGCTTGGCCTAGTTTCTACTCGCCATTATTTTCTAAGCTTATCATGTTTTATTCATTGGGTCAGATTTTGATTTCAATAATCCTATTGTTTTGCTCCAAAATGCAATCTACATTGCAAATGAGGAATCTGCTGCGTTCATTTCTCCCGTATTCGACAGTCCTGCCAATCCCATCCCTCACATACGATACAAGCTCCTTTTTTTTTTGTTTGTTTAATTGCGTCTCCAGCAGTTCAATATCACAGCCTGATTAAAATGTTATAGGTCCTGGGTTCAGTAATAATTACAGATTGGCTTGCAGCAAAGTGCCGAGTAAATTATTTTTACGCGAGGAACATAATTACATCTACAAAATGCATGACTGCTAACGATTTAACAGCACATATCGTTCTGAGGGGAGGGTTAATGGGTCATTTTACTGTGCCCGACTGGACATTATATATTGACTTTAAATGAGTTAGGATCCTGTGTTGAATTCAGCAGCAGCCCTGCTTATGGCTGCTGTTGCTGACAGGCAGTAAATCAAATATCTTTAAAGTACAGAAGCAATTTTTTTCATCAGTTATAGTCTGTGGTGTATTTTTAACGTCTTATCATGAAATCATATTTTGCACAGTGCAGGTATTTGTTACGTTGTTGTACATGTTTGTACATGTTTATCATTACATTTTAAATAAGTCAATAAAGTCTCTGAGAAATGAATGAACACTGCCATGTGCAGTCGTTTTTCTATTCAATGACCAAAACACACTTTGTGTATCCTGCAGAGAGTAAATTAATTTCTCCTCTACAAAACTTCTGAAAAGCCTTTCTGCATTGATATATTACAAAACCTTTGCCTCAAAGTTCTGTCTCCAAAAGTCATTTTCACCCACAATCTAATATATCCACACAATGAGGGAGGAACAGTTGGCTAAACTATATTTGATATGTGCTGCATGTGAATTAATATTTTTTGGGAATAAAATACAATCAGATGCAAATTAGTACAAAAAGCAGAAGTCTTAGGACTATAAGTGTGGATGCTGATTAAGTACATATCAGTGGAAAGCCTCACTTGGAAAGGAGTAATGAAAATGTTTTTCCTGCTAAAATTTAAATTATTTAACTGATTTTATTTATTTATTTTTCAGCAGACAGTTTAATAACAAATGCCGGCTCTCAACATCCACGTCTGAACAGGATTCCCATGTAAAATGTACTGACAGAGGAGACACTGCTGCTGTTTGGACTTTTCATGTTATGATGCCAGAATCATCCACCTGCCAATTCCATCTCTCTCTGGCGCCCCACAAAACCAGAGCACAACAAAGGCAGTGGCAACAAGAACATCCACCATCACAACCAGCCAGAGATGAGACCAGCTACTTTTTGGAAAAAAAAAAAAGTTTTTAAAAAGTCGTTTTAGATAAACACCACTTACTTAAATCCTGATTTCAACATCCATTTCCTGACAAGTTCATATGACTGCATCGACTCCACCACGCAGACGCAGCGCCTGTCCCCACAGTGGGTTGAGTCAAGTCTCTGCAAACCAAAACACTCATTAGTATTGTCTGCAAACACACACAGGAGAAACAAGACTTTAATCCCATCAAAGAACACTGGTTAAGTTGATCCTACTATTTAATTCTCCTGCAGCCGCGAGCACAGCAGCTCTATAAAACTTTGACAGTATTTCATAAACACATCCTGCCGGCAGCTTGACAAGCTTATCAATGTGTGGCAACGTCTGACTGGAGTGTGTGTGTGTGTGTCTGTGCATATGCATTAGTTTGCATTGGTGTTCTTTGCTCTGTCCACTGCATCTGGTGAAATGAAGTCTGAAGTCGAACGACTCCTTCACTTTCAATCCCCGTTTAACCAGAATCAGGGTTTTAGATGCAAAGTGTTGCATAGTTCAATAAAACAATAAAATCGCATTTATAATTTATAGTGGTTTGGTGTAAAGCGTGCGACTATGAGCAGCAACATTAGCTCTGTTAGATTTAAAGTTTTGTTGTTGAGAGTGAAATATGGCATCACTATGTATCAGAGATGTTACCAAAGTTTCTTTTGTTGTGTTTGATGTCTCACTTCGACGCCGCTTTAAAGTGGCTGCTGATACTAAAAAAAAACCCCTGCTCTTTCAAACATATGTGCTGCTGGGATCAGTGGGTATGTGAGCTGTGCTCTTCAAGTGCAGATTATAAAGACTGAAATATGAAGCTAAAAGATTTTTTTTTAAAAATAGATCCAAGTGTGTGATCCTCTTGAGGAAATCTGAAAAACTAGTTTCAGGTATCGAAAGCTGCATTCTGGGTAGAAAAATGTCTGCCGGGTTCTGGAAATGTGTACTGTGGTGTAATTTTTGTTGCAGAAACCACATCATCTTTCCTCCACATACAAGGACGCTGCACCACAACACGCGGTTCAACAAGAGCTCAACAATGAGGAAACATTTTTTTAAAAACTTATTTAGCCAATCAAGGCAGCATGGAAAATAGCCATGTACAGTTAATTTTAACACTAACAAAGTATAACTAGATTCTTTAAATTCATTGATACAGAAAACACAACACGTTCCTGAAATAACATCTTGTATTTTTTTTCCCATCAAATAGTAGCGCTCTTGCCAATACGCCCGGTGAGATTGGCATAGAAACCAAAGCGAGCGCTGCTAACCAGGTCGGTATTGACATAACGGCTGCCAGACATCGGCCCTGTAATGAGTCCAAGCTGAGAAACCTTGATCAAAAATGACATCAAATCAAAAAATCTCATTTTTAGTCCTCCGAGTTCCAACACTGGCCGTGAATGAAGGAGCGTATTATAAGAGCAGCACAGAAGGGTTCCACAGAAATTACCGAGGTCTACACCTTCAGGTTACAAGACCTTGTAATTACTCTAATATGCTATAGTGAGCTGTATTTATTTTAACAGCAGCATTTCCACCTGTCTATTGACATTAACTCGTCCTTGGGAGAAAATACAGTGTGTCAAGACAAAAATACATATGGATGGATTCTTTTATTATTTAGCTACCTGACTCTGAATGGGTAGTGCATTGACTTCAGTGACTTTTTGATTGGACTGCACAGTTCCTGTTGAATGCGACCAAACTGTGGGCAGAGCAAACAGTATTACAGGCAGCAAACCGACATGAGGGCGGACAATCTTTAAAGGGAATCTGATTGACTTTCCCAGGAATACGCCATTATCTACAATCAGTGGCCTTCGGACGGGAAAGGGCCAGTTAGATGGACACAGCAGAGGCGAATGAACAAAACTAATGTGGTCCCCTGTTCAAAACGGCTTTGAGCGTATTTGGACGGACGGAGAAACAAACACTTTAATTAATTTAACTGTGAGCAGCCAATTCCGTCGCACCACAACAAACATATCTTTGTGATATTTGTACATTTCACCGCACGAGCGAGAGGAACGTTTTTACTCGTCTGCAGTATTCCCAGGTTAGACGTGAAATCAAACACTGCCAGGCCTCGCAGCAGCCATGAACTCCAGTACATTATTTACGTATTGAAGTTGGGTGATGCCCCAAGGAGCGGAAAGGCTTTAAATTGCCTCTGAGGCATAATGGATTATCTGGATTGTCCGTCCACAGAGGGTTTGAAGGAGGAACAATCTCAGCATCGATCCCTGAACTTGACAACAATATGTTGACAGTATCTGGCAATTAGTTTACAATGAGGTTGCAAAGCACCTGAAGAGTTTATCTAACTTTGTTTTGTTTTGGTTTTCCCTGGACCACGGAAATATCCTGTGGTGACCCAGCTATCACCCCACCGTGCTGATCGTGATCGCGATGTAGTCGTTTGCTAGTCGTCAATAAACAACAGAAGACAAAAGACAAACAGAGCATGAAAGTCTCTGCAGGGCCAGTGAACACGTCATGGCGTTGCCATTTGCATACACTGGTGGATTTTGCTCTGGGTCATGACAGCAAATCGAGAAACAGTGTGTCGCCTCCGTCGTTAAATTTCTCTGTTTGTGTGTTGCGTCTCCAGAGGAGGCTGAGAAACACTTAAGACTCCAACCTTTAACAGGACTGTAAACACTGTGTGACTGTGTGTGTGTGTGTGTGTGTGTGTGTGTGTGTGTGCGACTGCAGCTGCGGGACTCATTAATGCTACGCTCACAGCCACACAGCCAGTGATTCCAAGAGGCGCCACACATCGTCTCTTTGCACAATAACGTCTTAAATCAACACTGCTGCTGCGTACTGGTTTGAAACTGTAGACATGTTTGTTCATTCGCAGTATCCATGAAGTACATGCTAATGTCAGAATGCAGTATATCCGTCTATCACAGTAGTGTGAGTCCTCCCCACACCTTGTCGCACCTTGATGCAGGGGTGATATGGAAGCTGTTGCTGAATATGCAGTGGTGTCACATTGGAGTAAGTAAACGTCACATCAAACTACGGGGTGAAAACGAGTTTATGTCCTTTCAGCGTCTTAAACAAGTGACTTAGTCCATAATATATTCCGCCTTTATGAATTTCAAATTAATGTGGGTTTCACACGGAAGTCACCTGCTATTGGCAGCTTCCTGCGGGTTGTGTTATTTCCCCTGGCAAGACTTCACACAGAATCCTGATGGCAACCTCTGAACTGAATGTGTGTAACATCACAAGTCACCACTTGAGTAAATACAAGTAAGTCGAGGAACTTACTTGTATTTACTCTCATTAGAAGTATTAACTTCTACGAGCTGCCAAGAAGTACCTGAACGCACCATTGGTTCCTCACACGAGGACAAAGTGGCTCATTTAAGGACATGTCAGAGATTGGACCCAACCTTCTGATGCAGCCTCTGTATTGAAACACACCTTATAAAAACCCTCTGTGGTGCTGTACGCACACAATCGTGTTTGCTAATTCACTTTTGTCCTGTTGCTCGACTCTTGACTGCTCCATCTTTTATTTGCACCATTCGCCCTCAGTCTCCGGCACAAAAATCTGCTATTGTATAATAGCAACTGACGTTCTGCAGATTGCGTTAGATTATCGCTCCCATCTGGGCTGCGCTTATAGAGAATAATTGAATTCACAACATCCATGTTTGCGATTGCATATACAGTAAATGTTTGGTGGCGTGTGCCTGTGCAGAATAACAATCACAAAACTGCACTTTGCGTCGGCTGATTAAGTTGTTTGCACAAAACGAAGCCACTTACTTCCACCACACACACACATACACACATCCAGGCATGTACACACTCTCACACACTCCCCTGCTAGAGAGGATATTTTCAATTAATCAGGCTCTCTCTCGTCAATAATGCATCACCCCTGCAGCCAGTCACTCTTCTTCAGCCTCTTAATGAGGCAGCTCAGCCAGAGGGACACCATCCACACATTACTCCCATTATAGACAACGCTGCGTGACCGCGGCTGCTTATTGAAGTAATGCCAGCGTTTGGGCCTCAGAGTAAACTGAGAAGTTGTCAAAGGCTGTTTGCAGAGGGACACAAATGACTATAGGTAAACACACCGGGAGCGACTGTGGCTACTACTCAGCTCCCAGACCCGGAGAACCGGGAGTTGCTAAAATCCACTCCTGCGATTCAGGAGACCAGAGAGGTTTGTCAGGAGCGATGCATTATTAAAAACTACTTTGCTGTGGCACAGTCCATGTCCCAGTTTGATCACACGTTTTTTGTGAAAGTGAATTCTGGTTCAGATTCTACAGCAGAGTAAAGTTTAAATATTCTCTGCATCAGGGGTTCTGGACCTTTTTTGACCTCGGGGCCCAACTTTTTGGGTAAAGTGGCCCGGGGCCCATTGAAATATTAATACTGTATCAGTTTTACTAATTGATCTCACCCAAGGCTTTGATTTGTATTTGACGAAACCATGTAGGCCCACAATCACACAGCATGTGAGCTACTTTTACCTGCAATATATATGTGTGTGTGTGTGTGTGTGTGTGTGTATATATATATATATATATATATATTTCCAGAATATACACCATATGTTGGTACAATTGCAAAACTGAATGAACTCTTATGACACAACACATTCCAATACAACTGTGGTCACTACCTTCCTCTGATGACTTGCACTGCACTGAGTCAGCCAGGGTTGGAGTCTGGACAGAAGCAGCTGGTTGCCAGGTTCAAGCAGAATCCTCCCATATGACCATCAGTCATGGTGGAATGGTATTTGGACTTATCCATTACAAAATAAGTGCAACCACATAATGCAGTAATCAAGGAGGTGGCACGTGTCCTCATGTTTGTGTTTGCGTTTCCTGTGTGAGGAAGCTGCCAAACTCTCCATGAGGCCTGGCTCTCAGCTCCACGTGTCCACCTGTAGAACATCATGCTCCTCCACTGTGGACGAGTCCAGGTGAAACAGAGTTGCCATGTCTGACTCAAGGCAACGTCTTTAAACCGTTTGTCAAACGCGGACACACACACACACATATACACGTGTCACTCTGCTCTGTGGAGCACGCGCACCGTCAAATCGCGTCCATTCCTTACGTTGCGTCTCGAGCTCTCTGACGCTACGTTCTGGAGGTGTACAGATGCGCGCGTGCGCGCAGTGACACGTGTTAGACGTCGGACCGCTCGCATCGCAATTTCCGGAATGTTGGTTTATAATAGGCACGCGAGCCACCGGCACTGCTTCCGCCACTCGAGCTATAGAATAATAGTTTCCCGTACTGTTTTTTTTTTTTTTGCGTCCCTCTAGGTGGCGCTGTCCCATGGTTTGAGTTTAAAGTTGTGCATTTGACAATATTTGCATTTGTGTGTGTTTAGTGCATCACTTGTCATGTTGTTGAATTAAAGCTGGTCTGAATATAGTTCATCAATTAAACAAACACTGTCAGGAAATGTTACATTGACACCATTTTGAATTCCGAGTTACTGGATGACAACAGACTGTTGTCATTCCTCTCACTGCATCTGTACAACATCACTGTTCAGGCAGAAACACATTGACACAAAACAAGAATAACACAGAAAACCATGCGATGGTTACACATCTCTGCATGTTGTTTTCTTCTGTGTCTTACATTGTGTATTTGTGTGCGGTAGGAAAAAAAAACACCTCCCCAGAGTAGTGATTCTTAATTTCTTATCTCCTCGCTCTTGCGCTCATATATTTTCTGTCACGCGGGCAAAGGGATGGTGATCTCTGAGGAACACAACCATATGAGCAGAGAATCTGACCATCTGGCTTCCGCTGCAGCTCAAACTCACAGGGGACAGGAGACGAGTGACGAACGTCCCCCGTCTCGCTGCCGCCCGTCAGTGTCAAGATGTCTCTTTTAAAAATAAGACACTGCTGCCGGATCGGAAGCTGCACAGAGCCCGTGACGTGATAACAAGGAAATGTAACGTCTCTGGAAATGAAGACGTTTTTTTTTTTCTTTTCATGTGAAGGTCACCACAAGGGAGAAGAATGGGAAAGTCGTTTTAAGTTCTCTGTCTTGGACTGATTCCAGAGGCACACACAGCCACACAGGGTGGGACAGCCGTGTGGGGACACTGATATCAAATCTGTGTCGAGGAGAATGATTGGCTTATCTCTGGTGCTCACAGCACAGGGCCACTGTCAGGTTCTCTTTCCTCAGGAGTAACTTTCCATTTCTGCTCCGTCAGAAGTGGATGAGATGAGAATGTGAAAGCAGGGACCGGAGGAACAAACCCTGCCTTCGTTATTTCATTTCCATACACGTTACTCCAAGATGTACTGTGATTTTCCAACGCACACTGTGACCAATGTCAAAGGGACCGTTACTCCTCCACGAGACATAAATTCCACTAATTAGAGATCAGTGACTCATGCTTTATATAATTAGGCCGGCTGGGACACCCCCACAAAAAACCAGGACATATATTCATCCCAGTTTTTCTATGCCCCCCCATCATCACTTCCATTGTGTAGAACATAAAACATGGGAACGATCCCCTCGGCAGACATTCCCCGACCCAGACGTGGTTCAGGAGAGTCGTGGCCGCGGCAGCACATTGACAGCCGGGTTACAGTTTCCTTGTCCCAGTAATGAGGGAGTGCTGAGTGTGTCATCCAGGAACACACACACACACACACACACCCATCCCACCCCCCGTCTGTCTGTTGGTGAGCCAGCTGGATTCAATCCCTCGGAATAACACCAGGCCTCAGACGCTGTAGTGTGGCCACCCTTTGCTTTAACAGGCAGAGGCGGCTCATTAAATCACAACAGTGGCGAACCCTTTCCATAACACAATTGGTAAACGCAAATTAGTCACACAGCAGCTAAATCATCTGGTACATTTTATGTTTTGTGTGTGTGTGTGTGTGTGTGTATCTGACTTGTATCTCCTCTTCCATTCTGCACATCATTCTTCTTCTTTTTTTTTCATCAATCAAGGAGAAACAGAGGATGTTTCTGTTCGGTCGCTCGGTTTCCAGGAGCCAGAGAGTGGTTTTCGTTCCTGCAAACTGTCAGCGATGTCCAGAACAAGACCGGGGGGTTGGGGAGCGGGGGGGTGGCGGGGTGGGGGGTGGGATTAACCAAAATGCCATCGGAGACAGGTTGAGCTGACGGGATATTGGTTGGTACTGAAGAGTCTCAAAGTCAAAATGTCAGAAACTTCTCATTGTCTGGCCTCCTCTAATCACATTACATCACACTGCCGAGCCGAAACACAGACTTTCATCTGACTTTCACACACAGGACTGTAACCAATACTCAGCTTCTGCCTCTGTGTGTGTGTGTGTGTGTGTGTGTGTGTGTGCATTAAAATGTATATTTCCGGAGGAGAAATGACTGACAATGCGCTATTATATTTCCTCTTGTTAATAGCGATTCCCGGGATCTGCATTTTCCCAGGAAGTCTGAACCACGGAATCTGTGGCGCTCACAGGCTTTGTCTAAGTACAGGAGAGTCTCATCAGCAGCTGCTTACGTCCTGACGTCCTACATCCTGAAGTCAAGTCAAGTTTATAATATACTGAAGTTTTGAAACTCTGAACAGTGATAGCATTGCGTTCCATTAGCAGGTCAAACTCTCCTGCACAATAGACCCATGTACAGTATCAATGATTCCTGCTCTCCGGAATATCAGGCGGCTCCCTCACTGATGGAGGCTGCAGCAAAGGTTAATTAATGAGCAGTGGCAGGAGCGATGGCTGCCGGCGAGGGAGAGGCTCTCCTGGGACTCAGATAAAGGTGGAACAGGGAAGGGTACGACTACTCAGCTGAAATTGAGTCCCCTTTTCTATCTGGATAACCTCCATGTACTTAATAGTCTGTGAAAGCTACTTGATCACTTAGCCCGGCTGCGGCGTGGAATTAGATTAAAACGCAGCTTTTCATCATTTCCTCTGTGAAACCTTATTTCATGCAATGATTATGTATCGGGTTCCCAAACCTCGGAGATCATCGAGGAGCCAACCGTCCGGTTTGAATTAGTTCTGCCGGTCTGCTCTTTGTGATCGGACATCAAAAGGTTTGCACAGAGGTCTCGCTGCAGCGGGCGTCTGCACGATTTTTATTTTGCTCTGGTGTTAAATAAGTTCTGAAGAGACACACTGTAACGTATAGCTTTATTTTTAGCCGGTCTGTAAGATGCCATTAAATTTAATTGGCAGAGGCAGCGACTTAAACTTAACGTGTGAACGAGACTGGCGAGCGTTTTATGTGGCGTCCTGTTAAAGGGCTTAGTGAAAACAAGGATCTGTGCTCCATCTGTAAAATACAGTAAAGTGGTGGTGCAGCTTTTACATATATATATTATTTATAAAGTGCTCTTTGTAAAGGGATTATTGATTGATGCAACAGAAACAACAGCCTCATTTATGGTTGATAAATCCCTGACTCGCACACTAATAAGAGCAACACCTGCCAGCTTTTGAAAAAAAATCTGTTTTTAGGTCTGTGATAGTCGTTAAAAATATGTTTTTCACTTTCGAAGTCTGTCTGTGATAAATCTTACAAAAGGATAAAAAATGCCTTCTTCAGTTAAAGGCATAAAGGCACCAGTGAACCCATTAATAAACCGTTATTAGACTGTAACTTTCTACTATGCCATCAGAGCTTTGCCACATACTGGCAACCTTCAGTATTAAAGGAAATAATGGAGTAGAAATATTCATAAACTATCAATCAACGTGACATTTTCCACTAACAATGCAATTTATTTTCCACCTATAAAAACCCCATATAAAACTTTATTGTACAGTGGAATCATAAACTACGACAGTTTAAAATTCTCTTTCGGAAAGTAACTGTAATCAATGTAGTTTTAATGATGGTTTTAAAAAAAGCTTTATTCATTTCTAACACAAAGAGTGATTTTTTTTGAAAAAAAAGATCACAATTTTATCAGCCTTGTGACATAATAGTAAATTAATAAATGTTGTTGTATATTTAGTGTCACATTTATAAAACACACTCCACAACAAGTAATTACTTGTCATGGAGTTGATTTACATTTAATAAGCGAACTACACTCTATATATACTATATATAAATATTATATAGTTTAAATTATTGGAAAGCCACTCTTTGCTGACACCACTATCATCTCTAAGACTTACAATGTACATCATTAAATGTGACAGTGTAACTAAGTATTAAATGCAATGACTTCTTATAGATGTAGCAAAGTGTAACACAACATGAAAGTACTCAGTAGAAAAATAATGTTTTCCATTGGGCATTCAAACTGGATTTCCTTTTGGGTTAAATAAAGTTGTCTGACTGATTAATTGACTGTGGGAAAACATTTTCCACAACCTGGCAAACCCAATGTATGACTAGATGTCAGGAATGATGCAACCATAAATCCGATAATTATAGCTGCTGTAAAGGTGAGGAGCATGATCTCACTGATTGATACTGAGATTACTCATGCAACAGTGTTTCCCGTCACTCCCAGATCCATGATGGTTCTGAAAAAGTCAACCTAACCGCCTGTGGGCGCAAGACCAAACTTGTAGAAACCTCCCTTCCGAAGCCTGAGGTGTTCTTTCGGTGAATAATATGGAAGGACTCTACACACTGGATCCTGCCAAGCACTGGAGCACTGCAGCGGAGGATCAAGAACAAATGAGTAACGACATGATTGAGTCAGTGAAACTGTCCTCAAACACCAGATGTGGCATGTGCTCTTTAGAAACCTGCTCCTGTTGAGTTCCCGTCTTCGCCGGAGCATGACAGAAGACTTTTCCTGACATGTTTTTAATTGTGCCTCGTCCTTGTCATGCATGTCACCCGTATAAGCAATTAGGCTTCCGTCATCCGTGTCTAATAAAACGGCGCCGTCGCCGCTGCATAATTGTAGCAGCTCAGCAGCGCCTGCATAAGTAGATGTTTTACTCGTGAGTTAGTGTTAAGCCTAGTCAAAGAGAGCGCGTGCAAATTAAAATATATGTTCTTTCTTGTGCGATAGATAAAGGTTAGTTTAACATGAGTGGAATCACAGTATCTGCTGCTAATGAGGGCAGATGCCATATAATCACACAGTGCATCCAAACACAGAGCGGTTTGCCAATAGATTTAAGAATTTATTATTTTCCTTTACATTATCGTCACCTCCCGCAACAGAGCCCACCGCAAACCGTCGTAGAGAACGAATGATTGTAATTCAAGGCCACAGAAGCATGGATCCATATCCCCCACGAGCAGACACAAAACACAGTCGGTAACAGGATTGCAACACCAAAGTGAAAAGCGCGTCTGCCAAGTCTACACATTCAAAGACCACAAACATCAAACGGGTTTTCCAGGCAGTCAAGAGGTTCTGTGTTCTCAGAGGGAGGAAAAAAACCAAACAAAACAAACAGGATTGTTTCTAGTTAAGAGAAGATGGATATTTCTAAAAATTGACACAGTACGTTTTCTTTTTCTTTTCTTTTCTTTTCTTTTTTTGTGTGTGCATACAAACGCAATGGAGAGTCTATAATTGAGTGCACCATCTGTATGCAACATGTGATCCACTTACATGACAGAAATGTTTAAGCAAGACAGCATCAAAGCTTTCTGAGGAGTGTACATTTTTGGCCCCGGCAAAAGAGCATAAGATCACAGAGTAGAAACGGTCTCTGACTTTTTTTCTTTTTTTTTTTCTGATATACTTATACTTGATATTCATCCATTTAGTTCACTGCTGGCTGAACTCTTCACAGACAAAGGCCCATAGAGATCACTGGATATCTGATTGACCGCAACAGGAAATGGAAACCTGTACTGTCTGAATTTCCTCCAGGGCTTTATAGTGGAGATAGCGCAGCAATATAGCGCAAGGTTAAGCCTCAGTTATGGCGTTTTGCAGATGAATATGAGTGGCTGAGGGGGATGCTTTGGAAATTACTTTGACTAGAAATGTGTCAAGGCTGACAGTTTTATTTTTTTTTTCAGTCTGATCCCCATTAAGTACTTGCCTCTGATCTAATTCAATAAATGCCAAAGGGAGTTATAATAATCATATTCATTCCTGATCCTATGGGATATATGTCTTTGGAGCCCATAAATACTTAGAACATTCTTGCTTCTCTTCAGAGGTTTTATATATCTTCAGAGGTTTACGTTGTCCAGGCTAATCAAATACGTAACAGTAAACGTTAGCTTTGGAAAAATGCATTGAATCTCACATACAATCAAAAGAGTCCATGTGAAAGTGCTACGCCAACATACTGCCATGACATCTTTTCAAAAAAGAAAAAAAAAACCCAAAAAAATCCACTACAGGTGTAATGAAAATACAATCCATATCGTATATATGTACGCCTGCATCGTAACAATAAAGCACGAGTATCATCTTCTTGTTCTCTGCTTAGCTTTGAGTCGATACACTGCAGCATTTATTTACAGTTTTAAAGGGAAACGGCACGCAGAAGTTAAGATATTAAAATTCATGACAGTCATATTAGTTTCCCAAAGCTACAAACTGAGTGTCAATAAATACAAGCCTTATTTCTTAATGAGATTCATAATGTATCTCGTCCAAACCAGTAAATACCCCCCAAAAAATGATTCCAGTCATAACAGACATGGATTTTGCACAAACATCCTTCAGACACCACAGATTAGCCATTGGGGGAAAAAACACTGCATCTCTCACTAAGTCATAAAGTAAATAACTGGGCTGTAAAACACTGCAGCATCATAAAACATAAGCTGACATGCAGTCGCATCCTTCTGCTTGCAAAGGTCTAAAAGTCTCACTCCAAAAAAAGAGTTCTGCAACTAAGTACGAAGAGCTGCTGCGGTGAAATGAACAACATCAGAAGCTCTCTGTCACCTATTTTAATGTAAAATATTACGTCTTCAACGACATCTGTTTGTGTAGTCAGTATAGCACCTCACACCCCTAAACAGACACGCACAGAAAAACAAGACAGAAATGTACCCAGTTTTTTTCTTCTTTTTTTTTTTACCTCAACTTGTAAAATCTCTTTAAAATTGAATGTCAGTGCAAAACAAAACAAAACAAAACAAAACCAAAAAAAACTCTATGGCAGCTACAGTAAACAAGACAGCTCAGTGTCAGCTGACCAGCAGCAGTAAGTTAACTGGCAGACCTGATGTAACCCAGCCTCTTCATCACACTCCCACAAACGTCCTCTATTAGTCTGATGTCCTTTCGGGGCATATTCTGTCTCCACGCGTTGATGTTGGCTGGTGAAATGTCTCCCTCATACATTAGGTTGTACAGGTTTGTGGAGGTGGTGAAGAGGAGTTGGTTGAGGGCTGCGGGTGAGACAGGCACCCCCAGAAAAGTGTGTATGCTTTCCGCTGTCTCCTGCGGGAAGTTGACCACGTCCTCAAACCTCACTTGGAGGTAGGACTCCTCTGGGAGGCTCCTGCTGACCCGCTGAACGGCTGCAGTGTGAGCCAGCCACAGATGAGCCAGTATCAGGACTGGGTTGGTCTCAGACCGGGACAGCAGCCTCTGGATTATTTTAAATTCTGGTGCCACACTCGGGCAACTGTCCCCGACAACGTCCTCTCGGAATATCAAGGAAAGGTGCTGTGGGATGTTTTTGAGGAAATAAAGGCTGGGTTTGCTGTTATAAAGCATGAGATAAATCCACGCTCGAGGGTCTCTCACCAAGTAGATTGACCTCAGCGAGTGTCCCACCACTTCCTGAACGAAAGGCAGTTTAAGCGCCCAGCTTCCGCTCCGCATGCTGAGAACGACCCGTGCGTCGGGGTACTCGGCAACATGGCGTCTCATCTCTCTAATGTACTCAGCGTCTCTGTCCAAACTGGCCCCGAGTTTGCCCTTCAGCTCAGATGTGGACTCCCTCCTCCGGGACCGTTTCTTTCTGTCCCTGGGGGGGCCAGCTCTCAGGGGCTGTTTGACCCGGCTGGCCTCCACCAGCTGAATATTCTGCAGGTGCAGTTTGGTGTTGTGGACCAGTGAATGCAGCCATCCCTGAATGATCTTAAACCGCCCGCGGACGGCGTCTGACCTTGACCACTCACAGGCATCGACCAGAGAGTCAAACTCAAACTCAGTCTCGGGAATGTCCACGTGCTCAGTCGGAACCCAAATGTAAACAAAGTCCGAGTTGTTGTAAAAAAGATGCTTGAGTATTTCTGATCCAGATCCAGGAAGGGTTGTTATGACGACAGTGGGGAGGGGGAGCCGGTGCTGCTCGTACAGTCTGATTTGTTTGCTTACTTCACTTCTGGCACCCGCCCCTTTCCATTTTACCCCACAGAGAAGCTGATCGCAGCTGTTAGACACAAACAGCAGCTCGGCTATCCACAGAATGAGCACGGAGAGTAGGGCATAGCGCATCAGCCTGCTGAAGCAGACGTAAAACTTCCTCTGCATGGTCAGAAATCCTATGGCCACACACAGAACGACTCCCGCTATCACATTGACTGTGAATCCAAAGTCAAACAGCTGATTATCACTACTGATCTGTTTGGGGATGAGTTGAGTCCCAAGGCCATATCGAGTGATTTGATATCTATCCTCAACTTTACAGTGACCTCCAAATCCCAAATAATTCATCCTCGCGCCTATGTCTTTATAGTTAGTAGCTATGGAGACGATCTTTTCTGTGTTATTTATGGTTAAAGAAAGTCTTACTCCGTTTTTACCATTATCCAGAAATCTGCAGTTGGACACTTTGACATAAGGGCCATGTAAAACATAAGCTACTCTGCTGACTGCGCCTGTCATCTGGAAAGTAACGTTGACATACTGAGTCCACCTCTTTTTAAATTCCGCCGCCTGCTCTGCTTCCTGTATCCTGGTGTCAGGGCTGTGACCCTGGGTGTCGAACCAGAACATTTTATAATGAGCATCCCACACGTCCATCATCGCCCCGTTATATTTGTCCATGAATCTGAGAGGAACGTATTTGAAGTCAATGTCAAGGTTGTGGAAAAAAGCACTGAACGACGTGACTGGTGAATCACCCCACTTCTCCACGTGGTCAAGCACCAGCAGCGTCTGCGAGTTGAGCAGAACCAAACCTCTGAACACGCTCTTGAGTCTCATTGCAGGGGAGTAAGCCGAGACAGCCTCCCCACTCACAAACAGGGTGTCGCCGTGTGAGGAGGCCACAATCACCTCCCCTCTAGCATCACCTACACCTTCATCAGTCCAGCGCAGCCACTTAGCACACTCCCCCAACTGACCCTCCCATGGATTGTTACACTGACTGGAGGGAGAAGGGCTGAACACCAAAACATTGTTCAGGTAGCTGTGCTTTGGGCCATAAAGTGCTTCAGAAACAAACACTTGTCCGTTGGGAGCAAATGTAAAAGAGTTCTGGTCCGGATGTTCATGACCGGGGTTAAAGCTGTTCCAGCCGTCCACCCAGGAGTAAGGCTTGTCGTGGACAATATCGTACACGGCACGGCCACCCAGCCGGCCCGATTTGAAGGAGACAAAGGTATTACCCTGACCACTGGGAAGCCCCGCTCCGTACGTAACCACACCCCAGTTTGAGAAAATATGCATCCTCGCTTTGCCAAACTCTGGTGGGGGTTGCGGTGTGAGGTGGGAGTCGTACCAGATGTATTCTGTGTGAAGCGTAGCCCAGCGCTGGGCTGATGACTGCCCCATGGGACCGTCCTTAGGTCGGTGCTTTCTAATCTGCTGAGCCAGCCAGTTACCCGTTCCGTTCCTCATGACAAATGTGTCGAGGAAAACAAGCTGGCTCTCTGGCCCATAAAACCAGTTATAGTTAGAGTCCGCAATCCCAACTGTTCTCTGAAAGCCCGGCAACAGTGTGGCATAATAAAACCAGAAATGTCCCCGTAGCCAGTTGTTCTGCGTGTTGTCGATGTTGAAGTGACGCTGAGCTAAGAAGACATACTGAGTGATGGACTTGGCTGTGTAGCTCCCATAGGCGACTCCCTCATCCAGGGACCCATCAACAACGTGATTGAGGAGAAACATTGTTTTCTCCATGTAGTTCACTGCCACTTGTTTCCATATCATTGACACTGGGTCATTGTGTGACCCAACGACTATTGCACCAGTCAGAATGGCTAATATGTTTGTGGTTTGATGGTTCTGAAGATACTGTTTCCCCCACCCTCTGTACTTGGAGAGCTCGTACAGCTCCTCTGTCTCGGAGCGGATTTTCTTGAGGTAAACATCTCTCCTGCGTGCGTCCAGCTGGGAGTAAACAAAGTCATAAGCAGTAGCAAACCCGGTGAGAGAGTGTGCCATGGGGACCTCGTCGTTAGGGGCACTGGTCACTTTCCAGTCCGGGTACTCAGCCATCCTGTCCATGAACTTGATAAGAAACTGCAGGGCGGCAGAGTCCTCTGGGCACAGGAGGCAGTAGAGAGCCAGGGGCGGCAGGTTGTTCCCATAAATCTCATTCCACTTGCTTGTAAACTCCTCGTGTTTCACAGGCGGCATATAAAAGGGGACATTGGACAACATGGTAAGGACAGCCGCTCGGACGACTTTAAATATGTGACTGTGGGTGGTGGAGGAGCGCTGCCTCAAGTGCAACACGTCCGGTTGGGTAAAGTAGAGGTTTGGATGGGACTCGGCAGACTGGAGTTTCCACTGCTCAGTGGCTCTGGCTTGTGTGAGCGTCACCTGAAGCAGCTCCTCTGTGAAGCTGTCTCTGTCTGTGGCGTTGAAGACCCCGGAGAAAGCAGCTCCCGCGGCGAACAGGGCCAGTAAGACAACTGAACACACGGCCCATTTAACAGCCATATTTCCTGGCTTTTGAGAATTCATTTTACTGCATTTCAAAAACAAAAAAACAAAAAAAAACAAAAAAAAACTAGGCAGATGATTTTCTTCCTATAAAATGTTGTTGCACTGTCCCATGATTTAAGCTGTGATTTCAGAATAAAAGTCCATGTGGTATACACTTGTTATAGTCCATAAAAATGACATTTTGAAAAACAATAAAGTGTCACACATGGTATAGTGAGGAGAAGCCAGAAACTTTAGTGCAACAGGAAACAGTATCCATGTCTCCAGCTGTCAGAGGCAGTGAGCCGCGTGTCATCTCTCTGCTCTGAATATGAATTCTAATCCAACATTTCAAACAAAGACATCTGCGTCTCGTGCGCGCTGTCCTCCGTCCTCACAGGATACGTGGGGCTCGTGAAGACTGGCGTCTCCCGCGTCGCGCGCGCCGCTCACTCGCATCGATCTCCTCCCAGAAAACATCTCCTCGCGCACAAACATCCGTCAGCCCCAGTCTGTGTCCGGTCCAATCACGGGCTCGCAGCCGGACCGAGCCGCAGCATCCGCGGACTCCATCGCGCGGCGTCCCCGCTGCAGAGCCCGAGACCCGGCCGCTGCTCAGAGCCGCACATCCCGGCGGAGAGAAGCATCCGCGCGCATTGTTCAAGCCGTTTCTGCGCAAACCCACAGTCTGTTCACATCTGTCTCGTGCGCGCGTCTATGTGCGTGTCTCCTGAGATCAGTGCGCTCAAGTACAGGAAACTGTAAAGTTGTCGTCACTCCTCAAGTATTTAAAGAATGAGACGTTTCCCCCTCCATTGTCCGCAGGACGCAGAGAGACGGGCTCCTCCTGGACCGATAATCCACATGTCCATCACATCTGCCCGCGAGGACACTCAGGCATCAGCTGCCAGACGACACGCGCGCGCGCAATCACACAGATCACGTATAGGTCTCGAGACGTGTCCCCGCCGCGTCCTCCGACTGTTCAACAACACACTCACTTTGATTGTTTCCCCGCACTGGCTGGAAACATTTCCGCGGAACAAACTGTAGAGGGAGCCGTGGCTTCTCCTGTGGCCAGGCGGAGTGTTCATGTCATAGAAGCCATCTTCATAACAGACTGCTGCTGACGCGTCCCGGCCAGAGGGACACAAACAAACTAATTCATTAATTAACTAATTAATTAAAAAAAAATCACACGACTAAAAAACTCACACCAGTCCAGAGAGAGAGAGAGAGAGAGAGAGAGAGAGAGAAGTTTGCACTAAAGAGAAGAAAATAATAATTAAAATAATAATGAAAGTAATCATGAAAATAAAAGTAGTGGCCTTCACTTACAAGACAACAGGTATGTTGTGAATTTGATTTGATTTGCTGCCTGACAAAATAAAATAGAAAGTAGGGTTGAACAGAAACGTGAATATGAAGGAAACTAATAGTTTTTTTTAAGTTTTTAATTTGGCGTTGATTAATAATTTGGGTAAAATGGTGGCAGTTGGGGTTTTAACCTGTTTCACTGTCGAGTTGAGAAGCCTATTTTTTGTTACAAACACAATATAAAAAAAACCCACAAAATGATTAGCATTAAAGGACAGATCTTCGGGGGGGGGGGGGGGGGGGGCCGGGGGGGGGGGGGGGGGGGGGGCTCCAACACGTCAACCCCCACCCCCCCCTTTGAGGAGCGCGTGACACGTGGCACATGCACCCTGATCACCTCACTCTGGGTATATTAGCTTTCTGTGCAGCATCTTCATTGAATGATGGATCTTTTTTTCCCCTTCACCCAGTTCACATGTGCCCCCCCCCCCCACACACACACACACACACACCCCCCCCCACACACACACACACACACACACATGCACTGTTGGCCTTATCAAGATCTCTGAGCAGAAACATGAATAATAATCTCTCTGAGGCCACACAGAGAAGCTGCTTCACATTAAAATGTGATAATTATCTTGAACTCACATCAGTTTAATCGCCTCTCAAGTATAAAGACGGCTCTTAAGAAATCAAGAGGAGACTTGAAAACTGGTTTGAAATTGAATTTAAAGTGTTTTTAAGAAGAATAAAACAGACAGGTGATTACTGCTGATTCTGGTTTTAACAGATCTGCCTTTACTTTACGTGGTGATGAAACACGTTTACAAACTGAAGCCTATCACAGCTGGACTTCACCCATTCACGTCCAGATGTGCATCAGCGTGACCTTCCCCATATAACATCCATGTTCTACCACAGCACTGGGCTTTCAGCTAACGTAAACAAGCACGCTGACATCAGCGGTTATGGGGCAGATGTCTGTTCTTTCATTGCATTTGCATACATCTGCTTGGTATTTTCTGAAGTAACGAGTGCACACGTCCATCCCAGGTTTTTTCTTTTATGGAAAGAGGAGGTGAAAACTTCTATCATGCATACTTTCGCTCCATTATCCTGGATCCACGTCTGTGGCGATGTGAATTGGAGAAAACGTCTGACTGATGCGGTTGGTCTTCGGGCAGCGAGAGAAACCTCTTCTAATGACTCTGACGTCAGCCTACGCCATCGCTCGGCTATCATGTTACATGCTGCGAGGAATCGGGGCCGTTCTCTGACCTCCACGTTTCATGTTCTTCAGTTTCATGTTCTTTTTTTTTTATTAAATGGAGAGGGGATTTTTAAATTTAGAGCCAATCCCTCAACCTAATTCTGACATAATTAACACAGCAGGTCTGCATTTAAAAACTTTTAAAACTTAATCCATGTTTAAAAAGAACACAAACTTAAAATTGCCATTTCCTGTGCTGTGTGCACTACCCAGACTTTCATTTCCATTAATTGTCCATCTGTTCAACCTCCATGTTTCTCAGCAGAGCACTTTTGACTCATTTCATCTCCATTTAGTCGCCTCCACTTACATTATGTTCTGCCTCCGCTGGCAAACTGCTCCTCCAAATGAGCTCTGAGGGAGCAGACAGTTTTACACCGAGACCAACCAGAGGAACTTCTGATCATCACATCACCGCGTTTCAATATCTCCCCGTCAGATCGGCTCCGCACAGAATGAGTGAGCATCCTAATTACAGGAAGCCTCGGTGTGGTGAAAGGAATGAATGATGTCAACCACGGCGAACCAACACCCTAATCGCGCTCATCCACATCTGCTCGGCTTGAGCAGGAGGTGATCCAGTTATTTCTTGCTCATGGTTACCATGGTGACACTTCAAACACATCTGATCAGAGGAGGATATAAAAAAAAGTAAATTGGCAGGAAATCTTTCAAACATGAATCCTGAGTCAGTCGGTTGAGTGACTGGTGGCAACGTGTGTCAACGTGCCTGTTGTCGATTCTCCCGCCATTCCTGTTGTTGCGGGTGTGAAATTTTTGCTTGTTGAGCGAAACAACAATCTTCCAGCCGTACATATTGAGAGACGGTGAGAGGTGTGGGCTGACAGCCAGTGCCCTTATTAAAACATGTCACGCTGGGAGCAAAGAGAGGCGCCAACCTGGTCCCTTGAAAGACTTCCCTCAGAGAACTGCATTTCCCCCGCGAGTCTCTGGTTGCTCAGCGTGCCTGCATCCAGCATCCAGCATCCAGCTCTCTGGGAGGCAGCCGAGGGGAAATTGGCTCCAGCTGTTCAGGTTTCAAAGATGGCTTCAGGGGCTTCTGTGACGCCGACTGTCAATCACACTGGTCCGTGTCAGAACTGTGTGTTTGTCCACACTGTTTGCAGAATCACTGCATTCCTTCAAAACCAAAGAATCCACTCATCCAGATAACACGGAATAGTTAGTTGACCTTGGAATTTCAGACTTCCAATGCATAATAATCACAATACTAATAGTTCACACATAGTGATGGAAATATAACCAAACGGCGAGCTGCGTTTATCAAAACATACAACAGAACCAGTAGCAGCAGTAATAACTGTTTGTATCGTCGATCTCGTCATATAAACAGCCTCACAACACAGTAACCGACTGTAGTGAGTCTAAAAAAAACACGTGAAGCATTAATGTATGAGCAGCCTTCACAGTCCAAGGCCAAATAAAGGTTGTGTTTGTGTTTAAGTACTACATTTTGTACACTTTTTAGAGAATACGACTCTTGTTAAAGACATCTGCATGCTGCTGTACTTTGTACTTTGTTCTCATATTTGCATTGTGTTGTTAATGAGCGCATGGTGTTAACGTTCAGTGGCGCTTACATCTGCCTGACGTCCTTAATACCTGCTGCTTAATGCGCGTTGACATCTGCTGTATTTTCCCTTTACTGGTGTCGCATCATCTCCACACTGATTCATCCCCGCACCCATCTACATCCACACAACACCTCAGCCACATGTTTGCACATCACTTTTCATTCCACTCCTACAAATGTGTAGTTTCTGATTACTTTACATTACTATTGAAACACTTCGTATTTCTCTGCCGCTTCACGAAATGCTTCTCTGGATGAGAGTTGTATTGACGTGAATTGAAAGGATGGAGAAAACCGACGATGATGAAAACATCGCTGGACGTTGCGAGTACGTCCTTGGATCTTTTTAGCTTTGTCATTAACAGTGGAGTGTGTTTTTTTTTTTTCAAATCTTTTCTTGTGTATGTAGTTTTGACCTCACTGGAAAACTGTGGCACGCGGCACTCTGCCCTTGCGGGAATAATACAGTTGTGGTGTGCTGAACTGAATAAATGGTAACACTACTCACCGGGTTGACTGCTGGCGTCTTTGAAGGACGTGACATTGCTCAGTAGGAATCTGAAAAGATGAGTCATAAGCAGAAGGAAGGAAAAAAAAAAACTTATTACACAAAGGCTCATTTTACACACTGATACAGATGTTCAACTTTGACTTTGTGTGCGTTCAACAGTAAACTGGACTGTAATAAATACACCGCACTCACAGTACGCAGTCTCAATAGTACACTCCAGTACATTGTCAATACACAGACATTAATTCAGTTAATTAGCAGAGTAATGTATGAAAATAAAAACATCAACCTGACGTTTGTTCAAACTGACTTAACATCGCTTATTTGGCAAAAACACAGACTGAGTGCAGCACACTTCCTGTTTAACTACACAGCAATCATCCAGAATCAAACCAGAATGATCCTTTAAGCATATCGGTTGACCAACATCAGGACAGCACAGCAAGCGCTTTTAGATGTTGTGTTGTATTTTGACAAAGAATCAATTTGACAGCGAGGGAAGAAAATGAAAGTATCTGGAGTCTGTGTAACATCAGTGAGTCACTGGTCTGAGTTGCTCCACTTTGCCAGTGAAAGATTAACAAACACAGGAAGCTGAGCGGAGTGACAGTACCTGTTCAACTCCTCCGACGTGCACCTTCCATGAATATTTCACGACACTCATTTCCACAATCCCAAAGGATCATTAGAATTTTCAAATGGTACGCGTTTACGGGAGGCGACGGGGGAAGGAGGTGATGTGTGTGAGGATCTATTTAAAAACAGCATGAAAGGAACATTCAGCCAACTGATGCTCGCAGTCGTCCCTGGAACCACAGAGCCTCTGATTCCACTGTTTACACGTTCACTGACGCAGCCATGCAGATATCGGTTTGTGTAACACGCGACACTGACCCAGTAAAGAAGAACATCCCGCTGTGACTGATACATCATTTACTGTCAGTGTTGACGTTCAGCTCTTTCCCCAATGAGATTACAATTCCAGCGATGCCAAACCCAAACCCGCCCCATGCTACTTTTGGAGTCTGGGGTTTAATCTGACACTGTCACCCATCATCTTCTCCTAACGCACACATCAAAGAGTCTGGGAGAGACTCGCATTATTCAAACAGGCAAATTTGTTTCTCATAGTTTGGTTTCGTACACGTCGCTGCAAATATGGGGGCCGGGGGATGTGGTGTCTCCGGTGTCTCCTGTGTCTCTGGCAGCAGTGTCCTATGAGAAGCTGCGGGGTCTCTGAAAAAGGGACTAGAAGATGAGGCGCAGTGCAGAGATAACAGTGTCTAGTTCACATCATGCAGCGTTTTGGCAGCACAGCGCAGACCTCCATCCACAGCCTGCACCACTGGCCTGATTCCTCCTCTGCTCCGTCTGCCGTGCACGCACAGTGCCGTATGAGAGCGTTCCATAAATTCATGAGACTATTTGGGCTTAATTAAAATCTATAAACAAGCGCGGTGCAAGTTCATCCGCAGTTCACAGCAAAATGTCTCATTGATTCCCTGCGTTCCTGGAACAGCCAGTGAATTCTCAGTGGTGGCCTTTCGGGGAGCGAAATTCGTCAGTTTGCAAACGGTTTGCCCTCCAGAAAATCATACTGGGAAATGGATCATTATGCAACATGTGGTTTGTCTTATGGTGCCTCCCTCAGGGTGAGCTGCAAAAACTAGACCTGCAATGATCAAATACCCAACCAGCCACGATACGCGAGTGCAAATACCAAAACATGATTGGTTCTTGTCTCTCTTTAACAACCTGACAACACACAGTATCCTGGTTAAGAAGACCCTAACCCTAACTCTAACCCTAACCCAACCCTAACCCTAACCCTAAAGAACGAAAGAAAGAAAGAAACTGTAGCCTTGGATATAACTATAAGTTTTATACTCTATCATTTATCATCGCCTTATTTCTCTCTATTGTAAATGAATTTGTAGGAATAAAGTTTGGTGCTGCTGGTACGCGAGGGGAAAGAACACGTGTCCTCACCCTGATTTCGTCGCCATCTGACCTTTGTGGTTTCCAGCCTTTGGTTGCAGTTACCTGTGGCCAGACGCAGGAGGCCTGGTCTGAAGAAGCAGCACTGCACTGAGCCACAGAGGCTCTGACTTCAAAGAGACTCAGCATCAGCTGTGACCAGGAGCTGGTCACCGTGTTGGACCTGCAAGGCCGAGCATCCATGTTCCCTGCTTTGTTCTGGTGTCCCGCATGTTTGACCCACAGGCCGGTGTGATGTTGTGTGGACCGAGTTCTTTATACACACCCTGCTGTCCTTCAAGACGAGAGATGCTACAACAGCCGAGTCGTAAAATTACAAACATCGGAAAAAGAACTAGACTGAACACAGTTCCGCAATCTGCTGGTTCTTCTGGTTTTCGATGTAAGACCAGCGGGGAATAAAAGTAAATGATATGGACGGCAGTAGATCCCTTGTTAAGATGCGTCTGCTGCATACCGAGTGCGTTGAGATTAAAACGCACTTTGATGAAAAATTAAATCATGAGCACAGTCGTCCTCACTGACTGATGCTACACCAGGAAAAATAAAAGGGCTCCCTCTCGAGCCTTGAAGTAAATCCCCTGACATTTCCTGATGTGACTTTTAATTAATTCTGACGTTTCCAGCAAAAACACGGAAACTTCCACCCTCCCGTGGTGGAAACCTTACGACTGGCAGCCGGACTTTTAAGGGCACGTC
Source organism: Trinectes maculatus (assembly GCA_016785345.1). Taxonomy (NCBI): domain Eukaryota; kingdom Metazoa; phylum Chordata; class Actinopteri; order Pleuronectiformes; family Achiridae; genus Trinectes; species Trinectes maculatus. Next base: position 95,107 of record JAFBJQ010000852.1, read on the forward strand.
TGTGGTCGCAAAATGCCACCGACTTAGTTTCCCAGCCACACAGAGCCCGCACCTAAGAAAACGTTTCTGTCAGTCGATGTTTAAGACGGAACATCAAAGCAATCTGTATGTAAGTATGAGACAAAATAAATGTGTCAACCAGTCGTTTGGATTTTCAGGCCGTGCAGTAGTTTCTCCCGCTGTGGTTTGGATCCGCTCTTCTCTGGCGGCAGAGCAGTAGCTAATTACAACTTGTGTAATGAGTTGGAGAGTTAATCTGGATCCTTCATATCTATAAACGCGCTGACTGACAGATGCTGGCTCAAACACAATTTCACACACACACACACGCGACACACATACGCGCACTAATGCTCCGTCAGTTTCAGGTCTGCTTATTGAAAAGTTCTTGGGAGGTTCTGCCCATTATTGCTAAGCTTCTCATTGGACGACCACTAGTGTCTTGTTGACAGGAAACCTGTCCGTCCAAAAGACACAATGTCCCAATAGAAACAAAATAGAGTCAATGCTGTTTTTGTTTTTTTTACTTTTCTCACTAAACAAACAGGCCGTACTGATGTTCGGGTTAACAGCAGCCCATTCTTATCATTTACGTATCGTTTTGTAAAACACGGCCTGTGAGAGGCATTTACATGTTACATGACTCGTTCTGTAATTTTCGCAGACTACAGGGGGCAAATGAATCGAACCATCCAACAGCCTGTCAGCCGGCACCTCCCCCGACAAGGGAAAAATCACATCATGACCTGCTTGGATTGATTAGCTTCAGGCTCCTGCCTCTTGATTGGCAGCTTCAATTCTGCATCACTCAGCAGGGTAACATAATAATGTGTGTCAAAGTGATCCACTGGCCGTGACCATGGTGAGGGCCAGGAAAACTCAAAAAAAAAAAAAAAAGATGTGTGTGGCCAGGCTGGAATATTGCTACGAACACTGCAATATCATCAGGGCTGCAGCTGTACTCCTGTGTCCGCTGAAATTTTCTAATTTGGAAACTGCAAGATTTCATATTTTTTAACTATTTCAGCAACAATATAAACAGATAAATAAACTTTTTTTTTCCTATCTGAATTAAGTCTCGATAAGTGTGGATGGAAAAACACACTTTGGACTTTTGGACGCTGGGAAATCCTATTCTTATTTACAGGAATGTCATTTCCTGATAATCTTTTTTTCAGGAAAGTATTGTAATCTGGTATTTAGTTGTAATCAATTTAATTTATATAATTATAAATACACACACACACACACACACACACACACACACACACACACGCACACGCGCACACACACACACACACACACACACACACACACACACTCATTAGCATAAGGCTAAAGCTGACTTCATCCGAATCTGATCACTCAATCACAACAATATTTAGCAGGCATGATTACCATGTTCATTGTTAATTTAGCATTTTAAAATTTGTTTAATTGCGGGTTGAGTCTGATCATGGATTTTTTTTTTGGTTGCATTTTTTTCAATAAAAACAGTCTGAACAAAGGTTAATGAATAATCACAGTGATTACAGTTCATGATGGGGGGGGGGGGTGGCGGGGGGGGGGGGGGGGGGGGGGGGTGTAATCAATGAAATTCCTCTCAAAACCAAAAATGTCAACTTAAATGCGGCAAGAGAAGAAAATGAGTGAATCTTCTATCTTTATTCTAAACTGAGCAACATTGCCTCTTGTGGCCAAAAGGAGTCGTAAACTCTGCCGCGTAATTAGCAATATAAACACTGACTTCAAATTGTGCAAAGTAAGAGTAATTAGCATTGCCGTTCATGTTGATCGTTGCGTACTGAATTTAACATCACTTAACTCCTTCTGTTGTGTTTTGCCGTCACTCAGTCGACATAGGCGCACTTACCGCAGCGTTGTTTACTCATTAGGCTGCTTCGGAGCGTAGAGGTCACACCTCCTGCTTGATAAGGTCGTCCTCCTGCCCTCTCTACAGCTGATTTGATTCATCGACATCAATTAGAGCAGCTTAGGCCAGCCTGCGGGGAGAAACCCACTAAACGCCCCCTTCGCTGAATCTCATGATGACCGGCCGTTTGTGTGTGCGAGGATAAAAGCCCTTTCCTGTTCTGCCTCAAATCCCCTGTTAGCACCACAGGAGTCACACGGACCTGACCGCTCATACATGAAGAACATCTGGACGCTTCTGTTATGATGGTATTTTTATGACCGCAGTGCAGAAAAGCATTTTTTTTGTTGTTGTTTTGTTTCTTTAGTTGCACATTGTGGGATTAGGCTAGATGGATGGGATGGAACAGGAAGTAAACATTTGCATGGTAAAGCAGAGAAGGCTTGTTTATCTTAATCAGGACTAATATCACCACTGGGAAGATAGAGGGTCTGAGATATCTATCACGTTCCTCCTTGCTTTTCTTGGGGCAAAAAAAGACTTTGGATCAATCTCCAGGAGCAGATAAGTCCAACACAGAGACCTGGTTTCATCACTTTAGAGGTGGGTGTTTTTTAGGAAGGGGGGGGGTATATTAGCAATTAGAGACCACACAGTCTGCACTGAAACAACATGAGTGATTGCTGATGGTAACTTATCCAAATAAAAAATCAGGACGTTGATTTTTTTTTTCTTGTTTATCTTGCAGCTTGCTCTCTTAACCTTATGCTATTGATTTCAAATACTGTGGGATTGCACACTGATGTCGGTATCATGGGACACGTCATCGTATAATAATCTAAAAAAAAAAAAGTCCAGTTACTATTTTGGCAGGTGAATATTGAGTGCGCGGAGCAAATCTACATTTTGTTGCTGCTCAAATTTCCATTTCAGTCACAGCACTTTCATTTAGCTGCAAAACATGACGGCTCCTCCACAGCAATTAATTTGGAAGTAATTTCAAACTTCTCCGTGTCACTGTGTTCTCTCAATATTTAGATGCAAATTCACTTCAAACTAAATTAAAACCATCGAAGTTGTGAGTGACAATCTTTTAACGGCATCGAGAAAAAAAAAAGAAAAAATCTTTCATTACAGAGGGCGTAGATGTGCTGTCAAACGCGAGGCGCCGAGCCTCAGCAGACATGATGGATCGATGCTTTTCAACGTCTCATAAATGTAGATTTTCCCAAAAGCTGTGCAAGCAAACCACTCAACACATTTCTCCATCTATCGGAGCGGGGAGCGCAGCGGAGCGGATGGCATGTGTCAACATCAACGGCGACGCTCCATCAAAAGGCGGAGGAGTCGCTGAGACCAAGACGGGAGATCAACCCTGTGCTTGACACAGCAGAGTGGCTCGGCAAACCTGGGCCACGGCAACCAGCACTGCGGTACCTCTCATCCCTCATCGCAATCAATCCACCGCACACCGACCATAATCCTATTTGTTCAAATAAATAATGAAATGGCGGCAGCCCCACACGGAGGCACACGGGGGGTGGTAATTGCTGCGTTTCAGGCTGGATCAGATGGGCTCGGTGGGAGGCTGGCTCGGCTCCACTGTGACCTTGTGTGTGTTTGTAATTTTCCACAAGCTTAGTGGATATGGTGCAGGCAGGGGCCCTCGGTGGGCGCACAGGAAACCAGGGAGCGCGCCAAGGCCATCCGAGTGAATGGATCAGTGTGATGGAGCTTTTCTCACAACTACAAAATAAGAATAACACAACACTAACGAGGGACATACGACATGAGAGTCGTTAGGGCTGTAGCACGAGTGCTGTGTCCTCTGCTGCGCCCTGATGTAGCATGTCTTGTTCAATTTGTGCAGGTTGCAATACCTCAGTGAAGTACAAGGACGTTTGAGGGAGCGGAAATAAATAAATAAAGGCTCCACAGTGAACTTGATTTTACTCCTCAGCAGATTAACCTGTAAAACCAGACCACTGAGTTTTTCAATTAATGTGGACCCTGCCCTGCCAAGGCTGTGTTTGCCCTCACAATCCCATTATCCCTGACAAAATATTTCATTATCTGGAATATTTTCGGACGCCGTCCTGACCCGGTAAAGCTTCGGGTCACGCTTCACTCGCCGCAGCAGCAGCAGCAGCAGGAAGCAGGCAGCAACATCTATTGGTTGGGTGAAATATAGTACCGAGGTAGGTTTTCCCTATCGGTGCAAATGGCTGGTCATTTTGTGAAGTTATGGCCTGTTGTTGTGAGTATGGTGCGACCGCAGAGACCGTTACGGTCCATCTCTCGATGCCGCTGAGACGTTAAGCAGAGTCACACAGGGGTCAGGCCAGCGAATGAAGATGACCGATTGACATACATAGCTCTCCTCAAACGCTTCAGCCTCTCGCTTCTTTAAAATGAGACGACGACAGCTGCATGACAACGTGTGCGGCTAAACCCGGCGAGATGATCATATTTTATTGTATATTTATATTTTTTATTTTATTTATGATACGTGGAGGCGAGAAGTATGATGAGGGGCAGGGATAGAAAACAGCGAGCCAAGATCTCTCCAAGCATAATAAAGTCCACCTACCAACACATAAGATCCTCAGAAATGACCACGTTGTCTATATGTTGATTGTATCTGTAGTAGTACTTATTAATACCTGCACTCATTCGTGACATGGACCAGTAGCTGCGTTGAGTCTCAAACAACAACACAATAAACTGTACTTTTTATACTTTACTTGTATCTAGAGAACAAACATGACACAAAATGACAATTAGTCGGCTTTAGATGTGTGGATACGAGGCTTTTTTTTCCTTTTCTGGTTGCCTGGCAACTGCTACAGGGGCTCAAACCGTTATCTCCTTTGTAAAAACCGAGTCTTTTAAGTTCTCACTCCCTATGTCCTTTTGTATGGACTGAAAATCTACGAGAAGAGAAGGAATTCGGATTTGGAGTTTGTATCAGCTCGACTCTTCCAGATGCTTTGTGCATCATTTTCACACAGTGGTATAAAAAAAGTTCATGTTTTTCACTGACGAGTTTAATAAACAATTTGGGCAATAATTTTTTTTTAATTTGTCCATCGTTGTTTGGGAAAGCGTGATCAGATTCTGTGTGCAAACATCAGGGCACAGTGAAGGAGTCTGTTAACCTCGCTGAGGAGCTGATGAAGATCTGGAGGTGACAGGTTCTAGATCTTCATCTAACATCTGGCCATGGCTGCTCCTGTTTGCCAGAAATGAGTGTTTGATAGATGAATACTTGAAATGTGTTTTAATGTGAAGCTGCTAAAGTTGGAAAAGCTCAGTTTGCAATAGCAGCAGAAATGTCACTACAGAACTACACAACACGACACTACAGCAAATAAGCAAATACTTCAATGCTTGAAATAATAACTGGCCACAGTCCTCCAATGAGGATTATCGCTCGAGTCCTCGTACGATGTGAAACCCGGGTCAAACAGATCACCTTTCAACATTTCTGTTGAAGATATTTTCTAGAAATGAACATTGTTGTGAGAAATGTTTTAGCCAGAGGGTGCAGACCACTCCTGAGAGAACGTGTTCGAGAGGCGCGAGGGTCATGACTTTTTTTCGATTTCCGACTTCATCGCTGAGGTTCGGGAGTGCTGTGCGATCCGGAGATAAAAGGTAAACACGGGCGGCGATAAAAAGGCTATTTTGGCACTATTGAGTTGTTCATCAAAAAATCAATACACAAACAACATTTTCAGTTGTCATGCCATGATTAATAGACGGGTTCACCAATCCAGGATCAGAGTTCTCCAACCCCGGCAAGTCACAACTTTAATTTGTTGATTCCTCGCTGCTTATTACTGCTGCTTTCCACCTTCATCAATCATTCATTGCTTTGCCAATGGCTTCTAATGCCCAGGACCTCCACCAGCCAAAACACCAAGGCACAACGCAAATCAATCTGACCACCAGAAACCAAAAAAGTGACCTGCCATGTAAGAGAACGGTGGTATTACCACAAAAACATACCCGCCCATGTTCTCCAAACTTGTTTATGTTTCACATTTACACTTGTTTTGTTCCAGCTATAAGTGTTTGTCCTAAAAGCAGATGTCTTATAGTGGCAGTGGAAGGAATTTCATCCTGTGTCATCATCCCAGGCTATTAGCCAGGCTATTTGATCAGCGCTAAAGCAAAGCACCGCGGTGGACGCAGGCCAAGCTGCAAATTACAGTCGCACCGCAGAGTGAATGAAAGCAAAGTGCAGACACATGTACAACAAAGTGTCCAAAGCTAAACCACAGCTCCAAGAGTCCAAGTGTGTCTCTGTGTGTGCGCACGTTTTATTTAACCATTCGCGGCTTGGAGAGGTTCATGGTTCGGTGGCTGGCAATGACCTGAGGGCTGCGGCGCCGGCCGAATGTGCACCGCTGTGTGCACATTGTGCGACAGGAGATAAGCATCCAGACAGCAAATGGTCAGAAGTCAAGATAAGCTGGCCAGAAAGGTTTGGCTCCGACAGCTTTTGGTCACTGTGCATTCAGAGGCGGCCATTTCCATTCTAACCATTCAAGCTCTATCAACAACATTCCACACATTGTGCTACTGAAGCATCGCTGCACTTGCTTTCGCATGAGCTGCAACTCTTCCACGTGTGCCTCGTGCGAGCTACGGTCATTGTGCTGAGGTATATTTTTGTTGTATCACTAGCACAGCCATCACTGGTGCGCAGCAACCGCTCTTCACACTGCGCTCGATCCAGCTGTGCTGGAGTGCCCTCAGAGACTTCTGCTCATTTCAATGTTTATTGAAATGTTATCAAAACCACTCAGAGCGACTCAAGGCAATCAATGGTGTTTAGGCTGTGTGCTGCAGAGAGCCGGGCCTCTCTGCTCTTGCTAGTATTGTTTGTCTTCACGCCACTCACTCTCGGCGCTCTGAAGACGAGATGGGTGAGTCACACCTCTGTGATTCCTGCCTCCAAGGAGCAGTTGGGCTTAGATTGCATGCTGACTGCCTACAATGCCTGTTAATTGACAAAGGGCATGGTTTGCACATGGGAGAGAAGCGCGGCAACATTGTAACGGGTGGGGAACAGTACGTTGCACATAAGGCCGGCCCTGCAGGGTTCCTTTATGTTTCCAATGTCATGATCATTTGCCAGTGCCGACAATTTTCCCTCCTGCTTCTGAAAACCCGCAGTTTGCCTGAAGAAGCTCCTCTGGCTGTTTTTTTTTTTTTGTCCCATTGTCTACAACACGCTGACGGAGTATACTAACCAGAGTGTACTAAATGATGAATGAAACAGCAATCCACTGGGTGACGCTATTCGTGAGACAGGGAAACATGAGTACTTCGAGTCCCCACGATGCAACATCAGCGGTGAGGCCGAGGTTCGAGTTTGTCACAACACACTGCGCCCAAATATCCTCGCTTTGCCTTTTGGGCTTAAGTGGTGTGAGAGGGAAACGATGAAAGAATCATGAGATGAAGAACTGATAAACTTAAAGCTATTGACTACTGACCCCACTGGTCAGGTCGCAGCGGCACATCACGAAAACACCCACACAGAGAGATGCCTCTGTGATCGTTTCATACAACATACACTCAGGTCTGCAGTATTAAACATTTATAAATTCACAGACGTGAAAGATTTAAGTTAAAACGCTATTAATACAGCAGTTATCCATCCCATATTTACACAGGCACAGTAGTTGATGGAAATATTTTTAAGGCTCTGAATATGAAAAAGTTGTTTGTTTGTTTTTTTTTTAAATGAGCACATTAATCTAATTGAAATCTTTAAAAAATGGATAAAGTTTTTTTTTTTTTTTAAAACAGAATGGCAATACACAAAAGTACAGTGAGCTCTGTTAGCGCCTCATACTGGTAACAGAGCAGCTGTGGGGAGGTGTTCTCCACAAGGTCAAAGGTATTGATTAGTCACTCTCCTGTTTGATAATCACGCGATATATCTTGTGGCTACGTGGTGTTGTGGTCTATTGATGCCACTGCGGGTGGTAAAATAGATGTTGCTGTTCTCTCTATAATAGACATGATTACTGAGCATTGTGGAACATCATCATTGTTCTCGCTGAGAGATCATTTCTAATGATTTTGTGATGTCACGTCAGCTGCAGACGACCAGAAGACACCAACCCATGCTGAAGAACATCACTGACCCTGGTTGAAATAAGCGAAAGACCTTTTTGAGTGGCGTGAATCTGCCTGCCTGAAGAGTGCTCGAAGCAATGACCACAGATCCAGGTCCTTTTTCAGGAATAAGAGACGCTCTTTCATCTTGAGAGGACAGCGCCTCCATCTGTTATTTTGCCTTTTATCACTCATCATCCTGCCAAAGTTCAGATTTCACTGGAGCTGCGCCAAGCAGAAAGGGCGACTCTCTCCCTGACATCTACTCATATCTTTTTTTAATATAGTCGCACACTTTTTCCTCATAACTCTCAACACATGTTTTTGTTTCCGACTACACTGTATGTAACCCATTCACTGCAGAGGTCAGGCCAGTATATATATATAACAGTATATCAGTGTATCAGCAGTGCGTGAACAAAGTCGGGGGTTTTCTCGCAGGACACTGAGCAGATGGCGAAACCACATCGTGTCAGCACTTTGCCTCCGGCAACCTGAGAGACTCACTATGGTCAGATGAAACACGAGACACATCACACACCTTCAAACCCAATTCATATTCTTCACTCTGATTAGCTTGGGCTTTGAAAAGGAGAAGGTGAAGACATACTAATCAGTTTTCTTCATATTTCCATCAATGCACTGAAACATAAACGACGATAAAAACATCAACGTTTCAGCTGCGATGCAGAGGACATCAGTCCTGTAACCTGTAATAAAAAAAATAAAAAGCCAAGAAAGCGACACAAAAAATGTGACAATTACCTCTCAACTGCTCGTCAGCCTTTGATAATTGGTATCAGTTTTTTTTTTAACATTAGCAAGGTGTAAAAGAAAAACTCGAAAAAACTAGATCCAACTTAATAACATGAAGTCAAATTAGGAAATTTAGCAATTTTTATTTTTTGGTCAACAAAAAAACTATTTTAAAATTTTGGACCGAGCCAGTGTGAGAAAGTTTTAACGTCTAAATCTCAGTTATAATAATATGTCCCTAAAACTCACCTCTCTTAACCGACCTTGTTATCTTATTTCATTCTGTAGAGCTAATTATTCATCGGCCTCAGGTCTTTATTATTTATTATTGTACAGAGGTACCGTTACACCTAATAGCAGCTTCTGGAAAACAAATCCAGCTCCGAGACGAAACTCGACACCCTTAATGGATGAGAGATGGACTTTCATTTGATGATGTGTGGTTGGCTCAATCAGTAGTCGAACAAAGTGTATCGAGGGATCATCCTCGCACCAGCCCATTGATTGTCTCCCTCTCTAATTCTGCCTGCTCTCCAATATCCCAGAGAAAGGTGGTCAGCCACTGTCCCGATCCATCACACGCAGTAAATGTACAGCTGGACGTGAAACAATTGTTTACTGTTTTCCAGCGTAACCTGCTTCCTGATGAAGTTCATTGATCTCCAAAGCGATCCATGCTCCCTGGCTCCACATCATTTGTTCCCGTGTTGAAATGATCGCTGCGACCTGAAGGCCGGGCATCAGCTGTGATTACCGAGGCGGGATTTCAACCGTCAGCAAGATGAACGCTTATTTGACTTTGTCCCGGCCTGCCATTGGCTGCCGCCGCCGCCTGTCACTGAGGTATTCTATGTCCTTTACTCAGCGTGGCACACACAGAAACATATCGAACCCCTCCTCCATCACGTCGGCGGGAAATCTCTGGATAATAACATCAATCATTCCCACAGCAACGGCCCTCTGAACTGAAATAGCTTGACAAGTCAACGCTTTGTTTTCTTTTTTGTCCGTTTGTTTATTTGACTGCTTCTAGAAAGTTGGTTCACCTAACTTTGCCTCTCTGGCCGTCTACACACACACTCACACACACACACACAAACACCACAACACATCATTTTTCTCTCCATTTTTGTTACAAGTCATTATGCCGGGCTATAGCAGGAATACACGAGGGGTGAGATGCTTGCAGGTGCAGATCTCTGGAGGTGTTTTTGTGCATCAGTGAATACAGCTCGTGGCCCTGGCTGACCTTAGCCCTTATCCCCGAGAAAGAATCAATTGTGCTTCCAGACTGCCTGTGTCGGCTGCTGGAATAGCAACACAATACTAATGGTGGCAGTGCATACCATGAACGAGGGTTATTCACTGTCCAGAATCATCTTATTTATTAGTAATGTGGGTAAATTTGTGGATGAGACTGCAGTGTAGCCTGGTCGCTGGCAGAAATGTTTTTTTCCCACTATGCCACAGAAAGCAGCTTTTACAGGAAGCGATCCATTAGCTCTTTAACCAGTTGACAAACACATTGCATTGGTTGAAGCAACAATGCGGAACACATTCATCCTCCACAAATAAGGAATCATTCATTTAGCGGTGTACTGCCAGACAACAAAAAAACCTGCAGAGTTTCAAATTGCCGAAACGATGATGGAGCTTATCTTTTTTTTCTTCTTCTTCTTCTTCTTTTTTTCTGCCCGGCTCCACAGAGCCATTTCGTTTCTGCGTCAATTATTCCTGCTAAAATAAGTCAGAGGACTCCATGAAATATTGAGGCGGCGGCTGAGCAGGGGTTGAAAGCTTCCCTAACGCGGGGGCGTTGTAGCTGTTTTATTTTTCATGACGACGGAGGGACCATGGCGCGGGGGAGGCGCTGCAGCCGCTCGGGGGCCCTTTCCGTGGTAGCTAATTCCGTCTGCAGCCCAAACGTAGCGGATGAAGAGCCCATCCAGATTTGAGAGAGGGCCAAAGCTCATGTCCGGGGCTCCTATCCGCCCTCCCATCCCCGTCACGAGCCCACTGTTACCTATTAAGAACGACTGTTGAGTATCCGCCGCTGCACTGCAGCCTCAGCTGCTGACTCAGCCTCAGCCCTCACACACAGAGCGAGATGTGAGACAGCTACATGGAAACTCTTTTTGCCTCCAGACGACACAAACGTGTCCATCGCACTGAAACATTTGCCCGGGTATTAAACGCTGCATGAAAAAGTCATTCAATTGTGCACACAGGTCGGTTGTTTTCCCAGCTGCCATGTTTTATGTATTCAACATCTCATTGTACACATCCCCCCTCTGCATTATGGAAATGTGGTATTAGCTCCACGGCCGTCAGCGAAGCGAAAGTGTCAACAGTTCATTGTGAGTCTGGGGATCATGGCACGTGTCGCTGATGGAGCTTCACAGATTATTGTTATTAACTGTGTGTCCCACATCAAACAATAACGTCTTTGTTATGGCGTTCGTTTAAAACAGCTAATTTCAAGAGTGAGATGCTTCGCTAGAAACTCGGCGAGCCAGCGCTTTGTCTTCACCGTAAACAATACAAGTTGGGTTGTCGTAACTTTGCTTAATTCATGAGCAGAGGGTGAAACAAGGTTGCGCGGGACAGAGAATTAATGTCGTTGCCGCGCTGCGAAGGCCCATTATTCACCAGCGTTGTAATGTTGCTCATGTCTGATTAAAAGGGCAAGCCCACCCAAACCCCAGAGAGCTGATTTATCACCCATCTCGAGTAACATTTAGCCATTCGGATAGTAACCGTGAGGTCTCCTGCCAAGGTTCTGACACACACATCACAGATATTCATTGTTACTGGCTCCCAAATGCACTGCAGGTAAAAGCTTCCACCGGAGATGCAGTCTCTCCATAAAGACGCCGCAGCTCTGATTTATCCTTAGCAACGGGGGTCATTTGTGGAAACGTTGCTGTCCATTTTGTGCTTTGGTTTTTCACACTCGCGAATGAGAAACGTCAAATGATTCAGAGCGGATAGCTGGCTCGGACGCAGACGACACAGCTGTTGTGGAGTCTGGGGCGGATCCTGCCAGTGGAGTCTGCCAGAGGGCAACGCTGCCTGCACAGCCTTCAAACAAACACATAAAAGCTCCTATTAAAAACCAGATCTGCATGCTCGGCGTGCTTTGACCCCAGAATACAGGTCTAGATGAGGTGTTAGTGAAAGTGTCCAACAACCGTTCCATTCATCTTTTCTGCAGTCGCAGAAAATCTGACACTTGAATTTAATGTAATTATTCTCCGTCCACTGATCTAATCCAAATACTCGGATTACCTGTCCCACATGTGAGGGGGGCGGCCAGATTCATCCCGAATACCTCGTGTCAACATCCAATTCCCAAAACAAACACCAGCACGGAAAAGCAAACGAACCTGTGACGTGAAATAACGCCAACGGGTTGTCTCCTGTGTTAAACCCAAGTCTGACGCTACAAAACTTTGCGAACGTTTCATTTGCTGTTATTTCCGGTGCAGTGAGCTGCAAACAAACGCACGGGAGAAAGGCTTGTGGAGCACAACACTGAGATCCAGAGCTGAGATCAGCCCACGGAGGAAACGAGGCAGTCGCTGTTGCAGTGTGTGAATTACACCGGCAGTACATGAATATTTAAAGTGTGATTAGAAGAGACCTCCATTATGCGAGCTAGTGAGCTGTAATGCCACGGCTGATTATGAGAGCAGGAACCGTTCATGTGCCACTGTTGCTGCTGCTGCTGAGCGAAAAAAAATAAAAAACCCCAAACAAAACAAAACAAAAATCAATCAATCGTCTTGATGCTGAAGGAGGCGAACAGGTAAATCCATTCAGCAATGCCTGGCTGCTGATGTAGACCTCGCACTACATGCACCAACATGCCCATTTCCATAAATATATACAAAAAATATATTAAAAATATCAGATCAACAGGCTTGAAAAACATATTGGAAAATGATTGTTGAAAACTTGAAGTGCCATTTTGTTTTCCCTCTCTCTTTTCCTTCCCCGAGACGCCAATCACCTTGACTGCACATTAATCTCTGGCGCAGTCAGAAGCCGTGCCACTTCTTATACTACAACACTAATCACCGCCGCTAATTAGAATTGGGAATTGATGAATTATGGCTTCGTTCACAGTGGATGCTCCTTTGCCCCAAATCAATTTAAGTGACTTTCCCTTCGCACGGCGAACGAATGTCTTATAACTAAAAATATGGAGCCAGCGTCGGCTCTGATAAAGATTTATTGCCATTCCTAATGTTAATACACCGCCCTGCCAAGTTACATTAAAGGCTGTTGCCCGTGTAGGTCAGTCTGTGGGGTCGCTGCTTATCGCTGTTATTTCCTTGGTCCAGCGTGAAATTATGGCGACAGTGAAATGGTGGAGTAATATCAGCGGCGTGGGTGATAATAGCCAGTTGTCAGATTTAAGGTGAAAACGTCCTTGGTGAACCTGGCTGTGTAAAAATGATGTTCGCCACACACAGTCAGCTTGGTTTTAGGGTTGTGAGTCCACTGCTGAAACGGAACGGGTCTATGCTTGTTATATCGTTTTTTTTTTTTGACTGATTGATCATTGGGTCAATTAAAAAAAACGATTTGCCAAATATTTGCTTCTGAGATAATACATTTTCTTGTTTCTGTGACTAAAATTATTGAAATACAGTTATGTTGTCTCTGCACATAATGACCTATTTTAAAACATCTTAGATCATAAGATCATTTAAAGAAAACATCTTATGAAACAGCTCCAGTAGCTATAGAAACTACCACTACTACTATTTTTCCACTTATTGATTTAAACAGCGACTTTGGGAAAATGAAATTGAAGCTAATTATTTCAAAATGTTTAAACTGTAAAATGGTTTCCAGTTTTCTACAAGAAAAGTAACGAAAAAAAAAAGAGTCATCTCCGGACCATCACAACTTTCATGCCTCGTGATCACAAGTGTGCACCGGATGGCCGAAGTGTGTGTCGATAAAAATGGTCTCACACAAACGGACCAACACGATGTTCCTGTCAGTTAGAGAACAGAGAACAGTGTTTCTGGTGTATTTCCCAGCGCTTTGTTTATATAGCTCTTAACCACAGTTATGGCATCAACAGACTTTGAGACAAAGATACGAAACCAACAAAATTAAACACACACCTTCTTCTGCCCTTACTGAGAACAAGCGAAAGTAAAAAAAAAAAACTCTAATTAAAAAGTTTAAATCAGCAAAACACAGTGAAAACAATTAGCGAGCTCCTCCGCGGCGGGCTGTAATACGAGCAGCATGCTCCTCTTATTGCTCACAAGGAGATGAGCTGGGTGGGGGTGGTGGGGTTTCGGGGTGGGGGTGGGGGGTGGGGGTGGAGACATGGTGTTGTCGTTATGAAAGGGGAGACACTTCATCCTGGCACAGAGCAGTGAGACAGAGCCAGAAGCGACCGGATGAGGCCTCATTGAACTCCATGTGATTTCCTCTTCAGGGCTATTCTCAGCGCTCGTTATCTCAACCACCACCCCCCCACCCCCCCCATCCGTCCCCGTAAAGAGCAGATGACTCCGCTCTGACTCTCAACCCCCCCCCCCCCAACCTGCAAACAGGTCACTCCAGCTCCCTGTGTCCTTTCATCATATCTGTTGGCTCTTACAAACAAGCAGCGCTGCATCTGCATCATCCCAGACAGCCGGAGTGGTCATTCCGTACGGAACAACATGGATCCAGGAAATAATCACTTTTTCGTTTTTTTTTTTTGAATGAAAATAAAAAGACTGTTCAACACGACTACGTTCAACTCATCCTCTCGGTCGCACACTGCTTTAATCTTGGCTAACGCCGGCCCATAGATGGCCTTTCTGAAGCGTAGCCGCCACGCAGCCTCATTCAGAGGCTTTCTGGGTTGCTGCCCTTGCTACTTGCTACTTGATCCCTTTATGCAGTCAGTGTGTAGCGTTCAGTTTTCAAGCATAAAGAGCTGTGGTCCGACTACACACAGAAAATGTGACACTGCATATGTTCAAAAGTGTTTTTTGGGATCTAATATGGAACTTTATTGATATAAGGAGAACGTGAGAGCACTGGTTGAACGGCGTATAGACTTTAATGAGTCGCTTGAAGCTCGGGACGTTGGTACAACCTGTCATGTCCACTCTCACACGTGAGGAATCTTCTGAAACGTGTACTGACTGTGTAACACGGTGCACGAGTGATGTCGGTGGATGACGAGTGCAAGCGCGCTTTCATTCCGCCGCGTCTCTGACGGTCACGGCTGAGTGAAAACCCCCGTCGCCAAGACCACATCAGAGACTGACACCTGCTTTGGCACCTCGCAGCTAAGATCTAAAGGTAAATGGCTTCCTCTCCATCCACAGCAGCTCTGACAGATCTCACATGAATCATCCCTGGAACAGTCGTGTCTGTTACCTGCCCACACTGGACCTGCATGTGTGTGTGTGTGTGTGTGTGTGTGTATTCATATCAGTGAGCCTGTGTGTAGTGGGACAAACAGACTCTAGCCGACTCTGACCTTGAACACAAATACAGCCAAATGCTGCCCAAGTCATTTCCCACTTACTGCAGCACATGGGTCATCTGTTGAAAGTAAAAACCTCCTTTTAACTCTGTGACTGCGGCGGCCTCACAGTCGCTGCTCCAGACCCCCGAGCAGAACGCCTTCGCATGGCGTTCTATACCGGCTCGCCCTTTGCACCCGCTGTAAGACATCACTCCAAACCGGGGCTTTGAAGTTTGTTTCAAAAGGTACATCAAACATAGCTGGAGTACAGATACATTCATATGCTGTATACACAAACACACATATGTATATATATATATATATATATATATATATATATATATATATATATATATGTATATATATATATATATATACCTCATTTA